>FXXK01000801.1:19121-77740 GCA_900184695.1 Betula pendula | reverse complement strand
CCAACCCAGGTTGGAGGATATTTTATTCAACCCACACTGATACATGACAAGTGTCATCTATCAACATTAGGTTCCTCAAAACTCAATAGTCATTCACTCTCATTATACTACCTAAGAACCCAAACATTTTAAAAAGTCTTTTTTCAAATGTTGGGTTCCCCAACATTGAGGAACCCAATGTTGATACATGACATTTGTCATGTATCAATGTGAGTTTGATAAAATATCCTCCAACCTAAGTTGGAGGAAATTTTTATCCTTTTGAAATTGTTGTATTACAAGAAATTGAAAGCAAGCGCAAATTCAATGACCCGGATCGGGATCCCTAGCTGCTTGAATTGCATGTAATATTCTGAATAGTCAAATTGCAAGAAATCCTTATCAACTAATGTAAATCAATTAATGCATGAGTCTAGACCTTGGAAATAGTAATATTGATTGCTTCTCCAAAGTTCGTGATGGGCTTTAAATACATTGTTAACATGTTGATCAGACAAAATTCGGATCCAATAATTTGTTGTCTTAATAAGTGAGCCAGTTGTTTGAAACTTGCTCGAGCAGATGAATTTTAATAAGGATTTTATCATATTTATTATTTGAATTATTATTAATTTGAACAATAAAATTGCTAAAAATCTTTATCCGTTGAAATAAGGTATTTTTGGTAGTGTTTCCAAATACAAAGAAAAATAAACTTAATATAAAGATTAATTAATTGATTTATTAGTATTTCAAAGATGTCATCTTTCTCCAAAGTCATGACAAGAAAACTTGAGCCTTATGCTCTAATCGATCCGGAGTACAAAATGTCAACCACTTCTTTTACAGACAAATGTTCACAAATTAAATATCCAAGTCTCTAAAACTATTCAGTGGGATCCATTGCAACTTCCTTCAACATGGATATTCCAATCTGAGCTTCCAACTCCCATGAGTGAACATGACAACCTCGAACAAAATTTTGCAAATAATGGATGGAAGTGTAGAAATTTTGATGGACACGGCCACCTCCAACCACTGATCACCAAAATTTGGTGCTTTGTTTTGGTGCAGAGTAGAATTGGTGCAGTTTGTTTTGCACCAAATCGGATAGTAGCAACCACCATATTACGCTCCACCCTTAATGGTTTTAGTGGTGGTACAATCACCCAAAAAATTTAATCGGTGACTAACACCTTCTTATTATGGGAGTGGTTATCTGACCACCGCTCAATTACTTTTTTTATTATTACTTTTAAAAGGCTTATAGACAATCAACTCAATTTAATGGTTGACATGGCAATGTCACGACCCGCTACCACATCACTTAATAAATACCTTATACTAAAATAATACGTATACGTTTAGCATATCTCTTCCATTTATGATCACTTCTACAAATCAAAGATACATCAGCCTTATAAAATTACAAAAATCCTAAAGATAGGAAAAAAAAAAAAAACTGAAACAAGAACTTGGTTACAGGATAGCCGGCATTCCAAGCGCAGGTCTTTTACCTTGTAACTGTTGGCAACCGCCTGCACATCCAATCTTACAAACCGAGGCTGTCGCACCGGGTAAAGCCATGCATATAGGCAAGCACTCTTTGGTGCATACTGAGAATGTGTTTTTCCCTTCTGAATGGGCCGTCAACAGCAACACAGAGATCAACATCATCACCGCGGCTGAATTCCTATAACCCATATATATATTCTTGCACGTAAATCCTCGATTTTCTTTATCATGACATTCTCCTCTGCTTGCTTTTGATAGAATATTGTAAGAGAATAGTGGACTTAACTGCGTAAAAAAATGTAAACCGCCCACCTGGATGATTGTGGAGAAAAGCACAAAGAGATGGTAAATAATTGGTCAATGGTTGTGTGTTAAAAGGGATGGTTAATATGAGAACATTAATTCATGGTTAAGAGTAGATTTCACCGTCTCTTTTTTTTTTTTTTTGTCCTAAAAAGTTGAGGGAAAAAACAAATTAAACTAAATTAAAAATAAGATTCTGAAGTATGTATGAGGATAAGATAAATAATAAAAGTGTTTCCCTTTGTATAATGTGTTGTTATAATATGAAGATTCGATACTCTTTAATGAATGTTAAAAAAATTAATTATTTAAGTAAAAATAATAACTCAAACTTTAGAAACTCAACCAGAAAGACAATCAAAGAAGCAAACAGACTTTGACTCAACAAAGCCAATCAAACAAACAAACAAACCAAACCAAACCTCAATTAAAATAAGACAGAGTCTGAGAAACAGAGCTTTGCTTGTCCAGACAGAGAGAGAGAAACAGGGGATACAGAGAGAGAGAAATGGTGTTCAACAGCTTGATGGTGCTCTCGGTGGCGCACGTGTCCGCCGACGCATGGCAGTTCATAGCGTGCATGCCAGAGCGGCTGACCAGCCAGCAGCTGTTGGATCTCATCTGCTGCTTCCCATTGCAGCAATTGGGTCGCCTCGCTCTCTGCCTCTGGACTTTCCTCTGCCTCCCTCCTCCTGATCCCTTCTACTACTCCTATTCCTCCTCTTCCGACGACGAAGACTCTGATGAATCTTCCTCTAACGTCAATTACAACCACTACTACTACCACTCCCATTCTGATTGATTCTCTCTTACTGGGATTCATGCACAGTAACTTACTTCCTGTCCATTTCTTTCTTCTTCTTTTTTTCCTTTTCTTTTTAGTTTTGTTAATGTGGGGTTTATGCTAATTTGGTTGCTGATTAAATTAATGGATGAATTTTCTTTAGGTTGATTTTTAAGGTGGATTATGGGGATATATAAATTGCGCTGTTTGCAATTTTTTTTTTTTTTCAAATTGATAATGTTGGATTATGATGATTGCTGATGCTCAAGGATGGATCTTTTTTTTTCTTAATGTTTTGGGTAAATGGTTTGAATTCATAAATTGGGTTGTTTGAGATATTGAAGTTTTCCTGATATTGGCTTCCCAATGCCCTCCACGCCCATTTGGGATTGTTCAATTAGTACAACTGTGGATTCACAATTGCTGTCATCTATTAACACCTAAATTAACCTTGAATATATATCTTCGTGTTGATCATATATAATTTGGAAACTAATTCTTGATAGGATGTAGTCTGGAGTAATATTTCATCTATTAACCCTCAAACTTAGGATCTTTTGAGGGTTTTGGAAGTAGCGATGGGTCTGACATGACAAAATCGTATCATATGCAATATTAGCACAATCACAATCCAATAGGTTGAGTTAGTTGCAAAGATTGTTCAAAGAGAACTGCAAGGTTATGTGAATACAGGGCTCCATTTGGGATTGTTCAATTTGCAAATGTTCTTGAGTTCCTCTCTTCAATCCTTGTCCGTAGGTTTTTAGTCTGTTTAATATTGCAATCCAGAGAAGTAAACCCTTTAAATTGACTGAAACCTTGCAAGATATTTAATTCTCTCACTGATGATTAACTTCAAGGTCTTTCAAAAAAAATTTGAAAGTTTTATGATTTACATAAGCTGGATGGGTTCCCTGGAGTTAGAGTTCCCTCCATGGTTGCTGCTACTTTTAGAAGAGTTGGCTTCTTGTTGGGGAGTAGAGATAAGGAACAGTTCAGGGATTTGCCTAATAATTAATCAATTTTTGTATATATTTTTCATCGCTTTTGAATTGTGATTTGACTTCTTCACTGGCTTATCGAGTCTCGTGCATTTTTGTAGGAACTTGTAGGATGGACAAGAGACAGATTCTTTGGATGAATTCCTGGCTATGTTAAATAATTGCAGAGTTTGACAGAAAGATGACTGGAGATCATTGCTAAGCAGGCATAGGCTTCTTGGTTGGTAGCTTTTATGGTCATTGCTGGCTGAGGAGGAAATTTTTTCTCTGTAAGATAGTGTAGAGGACTGCAGTTCTGTTTACTCTTTCTCTGTGTAACAGCAGTTTTAAAGCCTTAGATCTTTACATCTAATTATTGGATCTCTAGGGGTTTTTATTTTCCTAGTAGGCTGATATCCGTGACTTAAATCTTATTAAAGATTGTATTGAAAGGGTATATGGTGGTCATGTTAAAAGTAAAATAATACTCAATCTTGTATAGCATCAATACTTTGCAGTCACACATTTGATTTGAGTTTTTTATTTTTTCTGCTTTTGACTTTGTTGTACTTGATAATGCAATGAGGAGAATTTATTTTCAAATGGGACAAAAGAATGGTAAGATTATAAATCATGATTCTGATAGTTTTGAAGGAGTCTAAATAAAGCATGTCAAATTCACCTTTAGCAATGTACTCAATCAATGAGTTAACAGATAAGTCACTTAGGAAGCTTCTCATGTTCTTGACCAAGCAAGGAGAATCAACAAAGGGAGGGCTTAAACTCTAAAGTTGCTACACTCAGGATAGAGTGACCTAAAGCTTTCATAAAAGGAGGGAGTGCCTATTTTCATTGTTTAGGACATGTCCAATAGAGCAGTGACTGTACTGATGCTGGTTGAAGTCTATAATAGCAGAGGAGAATAATGAGCCACACTAATTTCCATCCAGAAAAGACTGGAAATATCCTGCTATAACTGGAAATTGGGTTTTGTTGATCTGAAATCAAGGAATAGGATATTTGTTTATTTATAATTGTTGACATGGCATGTGTGGTGGTTTTGTGAAACTGAAATAAGAATCTATATAATATAATATAAGACAAGTTTTATTGGTTTGTTCTTTCTTTTGATAGGAGAAGCTACAGATATGTGAGTCTTATTTGCTCTTTGGTTTGACCAATGCTGCAAGAGAAAAGGCAATGCTGAATTTTTTTGGTAAGTGCAATGCCAATTTAAAGACCATAAATTATGCTTGTTTCTTGTTGCAAATCTATCTATTGATCTGCAATGCAATCAAGCAAAATGAACAAAACTTTAGCAAGATATCCAGTTTTCTTGCCAAGGAAAATAACTTCAGCCTTATAAGAGTTTAAGAAATTTTAACAGTTATTTGCAGGTTTTTTGTAATTTTTTTTTTTTGGGGGATGGGGGGTTCCTAACAGTTCCAGTCAAGACCCTGCTGCTCCTAAAGAGTTAGTTTCTTGTTGAGGAATGGGGGTAGGATATGACTGGAGGAAGATATTTGCATGTATGTCTAGAAGTTAGAGCTATTTTTTCTTTTGTTTAAGGCACTGGCTAGTCGAGTTCCATAATGAGACTTGCAGGATTGGAGGTAGATCTCTTAATCTCTTGGCTATGTTTAATAGTCATAGAGTTTAACTTCCTGGGGACTAGAGAACAGTGGTGGAGCCTCATGTAGACCAAAGGAGGCCATTGGCACCCCCAGAGTTTCTGAAACTTTTTAGACTCCCAGTGGTCTAATGATTATCACAAGTCACACGTTGAAAAATTATCACTAGCTCCCCTTCACCCCACTCCCCCCCTTCTCCCGAAAAAGATCTTTTGAATACTTATATCCCCTTATTAATAAGGTATTCATGGACAAGATGCATACAAATTTAGTCATAACCCCTAAAATTATGCCCTTTAGTTACACAAGGAATTAAAAAATATCCATCAATTACATACTAAGTACAAGCATTCTATATATATACAATCATTTATATATTGTATGAAAAAATATTATTTTGTAATGAATAAGCATATGCATTATGAATTTTCTACCAAAGAAATTTATGATCTCGTTTAGTATGGTTAGTTCCAAAATGACATTTGAAACACTATAATTATCTTGTAGTTTGGTGATAGTTTTCCTCTTTTTAGATGTAGAGGAATTGTATTTAAGGCGCAATGGGTATATATTTCTATAGGATCAATGTTAACATTTCTCCCCAGGAAAAAGTTTCTGGTTCCACCACTGCTGGAGGAGATGATTCGAAGGTTAGTTTTTGATTCATGTCTGGTCACTTTACAAATAATTCCTTGGTGATGACAAAATATATATTACTCAAAGATTATTAGGAAACCTCGATTCTGTGTTTCAGCTTGCATTCTTTGTATGACATCAACTTCAGATAGTCCTAGATCTTAGAGGTGATTTTTGATGATCTTAAGGATTTATATTTTTCATTAGTTGGGTTGATTTTCACAAGACATAATAATATTTGTGAAAAATTAATCAATCAATGAAAAACCTATGTGACTACAAGCCCTAGCCAGGCAGTACTTTTCCCCCTTTATTAGGGTGGAGGTTTTAGTTCAAGCCATGGGAGGTTAGGTTCTTGGGAGTGGTAAGGCTATCCAATTTGTACCTACTATTGCCATTGATAAAAGAAAATTTGAAAAACCTAATAAATTCTTTCACTAAGTAGATTAGGTGATCATAATATCTATGTGCTTGGGATAGACACAATTAAGTGTGGGTCTTGTATGCTGTTTTGGATGGAAGAAAATTAGCTTGACTGAGCAATCAAGTTGGTCAATGTATGTCTTCTACTGTTTTGCTAGTGAGTTAGTCTGGGTGTTTCATCAGTATTGAATCGCTTTTACATAAGACTATTTTCTCTCCATGTATAATTGATGTGTTCACTCTCTTACTTTACCCACTTTTGAGTTTAAACTCATGATAAGGCAGCGTGTTTTCTCTCATGGCTGTTGTTGTCAAAACTGAACAATCACATTCTCAACTCCCTAAAATGCTGTGGTACCTTTACCATACTCTTCTTGCAAAATTTTCAGTCTAAAATGCTGTGGCACCTTTACCATACTCTTATTGCAAAATGTTGGTTCCCGATATCCAGTTCTTCTTATCTTTCCCTATCTACTTCTCATTCTGTGGTCAATTTTTCACTATTATTGACCTACTTTGTCACCCCACACCAGATCCGTATACATACCGTTATCGATCGTTATCCTTGTAGCTGAGGCAAAGTTAGTTACATAATCTACATGTGTTAAAATTTGGGGCATCAGGATCTAAAAAATAAAGAACATAGTAAGTGTATGGTTGTAATAATGAGCTTTTGTTTTCATGTACATCATATAAAGTTTAATAATAGGATAGAAATTTATAAGCTGGACACTGGGTGATTAATTAACTCAATGTTATTGAAAGCTATATGTTGCAGAAAACAAGGAGCAGCAAGGATAGCAAGGTGCAACAAGGCCTAGGGGCTTATATGTGAGGGTGGCAAGTTTTATAGGCTAATGCAGTAAGGTATGCCCAAATAAGGTATACGCAAGGATTTGGTCTGGGGTAATAGGTAAGTAAAAATAGGCTGAGCAAGAGTGATAAGGTGAGAAGAGAATGAAAATGTAGAAATAAATTAAATAGAAGTAAATAGGGGTGATAGCAAGCTTCAGGAGGTGTTTGAAAAGAATAATGGACATTTGACAAAAGCAAGCAAAGTGAGCTCTTCTAGTATTTACTTTGGGTCAGGGTATAAGGAGCTGAAGATGGTTATTTGGTTCACTTGTTCTGACATGGAAAAGGTAAAAAAGAGAGAAATATTGGCCAGATATATGTATAGTAGCAGAGGGATAGAGACTAGTGTATCTTGTGTAAAAGTGGCTCATACTTTTAATAGAATGATGTAAAAGCCAAATGACTCCCATAATAGGGTAGATGACAAACATAAAATAACGCTTGTCAAATGGCTAAGCATATCTCCATTTATTCATGGCACACAATGAGTGCTAATGCAAATGCATGACAATTGTTTTTTATTAGCAATCATAAACTTGTGATGATCATGAATTTTTTTCTTGTTAATAGGGCACATAGATATATACATATGCATAAATAAAATATCATGCACACACATGCACATTTGTTTTGTATGTGGTTGTGTATGTATGGGGACTTTGGCAATCAGATGTAAGCTTCTTATATTGTGACAAGATTGTAAGATCTGCCAACATTGGGTTGTGTAACAGTTGGGACTCCCCGTCCTCTTTGCAGAGTCCAATGCAAACTTTTGTTGGGCATGCTTATGGTTTATGGACATCAAATGGATCCAAATACCATGAACAACCATGTTGAGTCTTCATCTTGTCCAAGTCGGTTTTCTTAAGAATTAGATTTGGAGCTCTTAAAGTTTACTAGCATTTGATGTCTGTGATATTATTGCACTCGCTCTATCGTAGTTCGAAAGCGCTTAGTTCCATTCACATACATAAATTTCGATTGCATATTAAAAAAATTCCATTCACATACATTTATGAGATTGATAATGTGAATGACTACTAATCTTGGTGGCTTTTTTAGATTTCAGTTGACATACTTTTTTCTTTTTTGTAATTTGTGGGCGAATAATTTACAGTTGATGTGCACTTGAGAATTTCCTTTTAAGAGTTTAGTATGATTGCTAAAATACCAAAGACTGAGAAAATGCAGGGTTTCATAATAGTTAGAGTGCAACCTCTAGTCAAGAATTACTGTCACAGGAGCTTTTCCAAGCTTTCCTTCAATGCTGTGATCCTATGCTTTGTTTTCTTCTACCTTCTGAAATTGCTGTGTACAGTTGATATTGGTAGGGGGGTGGCACCATATGTGATCTCCGGGGCACCCGTTGCCTGTATATGGCTTGTCAAATTCCTTTCTCCAGGAGAAGTAAATGATAATTATTGAAGGTGGATTGGTAGGAAAGAAAGATGTGTAGCTCAGTAGGAATCAGCTAGTGGTAGGTGGCAGAGAATATCGTCTTGCATTGTGGTGGTGGAGAATAAAACATATGCAGATTCCAAACTGGACTGATGATGCTGCGCAAGTAAACGATTACTTTAGTATTTTCTAGCTAATGAGATGCCTTGATGATAAAGAATTGTTTGCATTATTTGAAAGCATTAATTCATACATAACAACCTGGTGCTTTGTGATTGACAAAACTGAAAAGGGTTTTGATTAACTTAAGAAACAAAAAGCTTTATGTGATTCTGTGGACCTCAAGGGGTTAGCTTAAATAGTAAGTGTTTTGGTCTTTGTGATATTTTCATCAAGTCTAAAGTTCAAATTTTTTTTACTGCAAATAATTTCTTGAGGCCATGCCCACCAACGTAGTCGGAGTTTTACCCGATTCATGTGAAGGGGGTATTTTGCACGAGTTCGAAGTTTGCTTGACA
Source organism: Betula pendula (assembly GCA_900184695.1). Lineage (NCBI taxonomy): Eukaryota > Viridiplantae > Streptophyta > Magnoliopsida > Fagales > Betulaceae > Betula > Betula pendula. The sequence goes on along the minus strand of FXXK01000801.1, from coordinate 68,718 downwards.
TGGATAGGTACATGCGAAGTGGCCATGTCTTAAAGGAGTTTTCCGCCATAAAAAAAAAATAAATAAAAAAATAAAAAAAATAAATAATAATAATAATAAAAATAAACAAAAAGGGGGTTATGTGATGAATTTGTTGTTTTGATTCATCCCATCATTATGTTTTGTACTATTTCAAGCTTTTGATTTGAATAGGCTGTCAGTCGAAGCCATGACTGCTATTAGCAGAAAATGGCTGGGGGTGGTGAGAATTTTCCCGCAGCATGACAGCATCAACTCAGAATCTTTAACTTTGTGATATATCTAGCATTTTCTGCTGTGTTATATCTTTTAGGAGATGCTGCCCATGTTCTAAAGCTAATGCTTCTATAAAATGACCCTCACACTGGTGGCGGCGGCAGCGGTTTGGCCATTATTCTATTTCAATGGTTATGGCAGCTGCGCCATGCTGCCTACTTTTCTATTTTTTCGTGAAATTCTATTCTTTGTGGAAACGGTTTGCTTAGAATATTATCACAATGACGTAAAAGGTAAACATTATCAGCTAGCGTTTGGTTCCCACAGTTGTCTTTCTTTGAAAGGTACCAATACTAATAGATAGTTTACAAGTTGCCCATGAGGCCATGCTCATGACATCCCTGCTCGAATGGCATCAAAAAAAAAAAAAAAACCAACTTTCACGTTGCATATTACACCCTAAATGCAAGTTGTTTACTTCATCCTGTTACTCAAAAAAGAGACTAAGAGGATAACTTGCTTTTCAGTTTCTTTGGACCAACTTATGCCCTTGAGGATTATGACTGTAAATATTTTACGTGAACCCAATACAAAATTAATGACTTAAGATTGAAGGATTTAACATGTTTAATTAAATAGGCCAAATTAGGGTTGACTTATACAGTTTTTTTTTTTTTTTTTTCATATGTATCGACACGACCAAAACTAGCTAGACAAACAATTTTTAGGGCTAGCAATTTTTAACAACATCCATAAATTCGACATGAAATTAATAGATTATGGTTGAGGAGTCTGACCCGTTTAATTAAATAGAACGTGTTATCGTTAATTTATACAGTCTTATACATATTCATTGATACAACCTAAATCCAACACGCGAATACGAATTGCCACCCTACTTGGAAGGCATTTGAACCTAGATGGACCTTCTCGAACTTTTCTTACACTTCCCACCTGAGCACTATAAAGTGACTAATTTATAATAACTTGAATACAAAATACCTCAACGGAAGCCTCATGCTTTCTGCAAGAGAAGGTACTTTGTATGCATACATTAGATATGGTATGAGTTCAATTATCAAGATAGGTCCCTCTTTTGTACTGTATTTGTTTGGGTCTTCTATTATTAAGATAGCTCCCTCTTTTGTACCGAATTTATTTGTGTCTTCGTGTTTTTACTGTTTTGTGTTTTGTTTTATTTATTTATTTTTTTCAACAAAAATACATTAACAAACAACTAAAAATAAAAAACACTCGTCAAATCATATAAACAATTTTAATCTTTATATCACATCAAAACATTAACAAAACTACTCTCCCACTTATGCTATACAGTTAACAGGCCATTGACTGGAAAAGAATGTGCAGGATTATACTATGTGATGTGTGAAGACCTAGACTTTAGATATGGAAGATTGTTGTTGTGGACTTTAATAATTTCAAATAGTAACCAGGAGTGCTGGCACTACACCAATCACGGGACGTGTGTCTCCTACACGTGGGGCCTTTCCCTTCAGTTTTCTATTGTCCAATCAAAAGATAACTTGGTGTCCATGGATGGCTAAGTAGGAGGATTTTGATAGGAATCGATAGTACAATTATACAGCACAATTATGGGAGGGGAAAAAAAAACAATGGTGTCCGTGGATGGCTGAGTGGGTAGCGTTTTTAATAATAATAATCATACAGCACAATTATGGGACGGAAAAGGAGGGAAAAGGGATGGTTCAAGCCCCATCAAATGTGAAAAAGGAGGTGATAGAAAAGTAAAATAAGATATACGCCTCTGCTTCCTTAATTTGTTTTGAAGATAAAGATGATTGACTCATGGCTTTTCTTCGCCAACTTTCCAGCTTTTCACTTGGTGGGGTATGGGGTGCCAAACTTTTGCTGACTTCTAACTTCTCTCTCCCTGTGTGTTGCCAAGAAAGGTCAAGCCCAGAATTATGACCCTCTTGTCTACTTCAAACAGCCAGGGTAATATGAAAGACTAACTGGATCCCTGTCTTGTGCAACAGGGCAGCCCATGTGAAAACATGAGCAAACCCTACCTAGTTGGACATGTGTTCGGACAGTTCACCTGCTCGAATTGTCTGAAGTTCAAGCTCTCATATAGGGTTGACATATTGCAGTTGAGACTTTTTTATTTTATTTTTTAATGATTAGAAACGCTTTTAAGGTAAAACTATTTCGTGTACCCACTCGTATCAGATAAACCCGAAACCCATGTCTCGCACTCCTCTCCACCTATGTTTGCTCTTGATATTTATGCATTTTCAGTGTTTAAGTTCTTATATACATTTGGCTTTGCAACGAAAAAAAAAAAGGATTTGCCTCAAAATAACTGTGGTCTCAGGCCTGGTTGTTAGTCCCATGGAAGTGAATGTTTGTAACCTGTCGCATGAGATTAATAAGTTCAATATGTCCTTAATTAGAGCATGTGATTCTTAAATACATATGAAAATCGAATGCTCTGTTAATCTATTAAAAATTTATGTAAGAATCATCTGTTTTAAGAGCAAATATTGTCAGTTTAATATACCAGATCAAATTAATAAAAACTGTCATTCTTCAAATAGTAACTATTTTCATCTTCTGAGTGTGAACTAATATTAATTTTTGTTTCTATCAAGTGAAAAAGTCATAATTTTGTTGGATTATATATGGTATTCTGAGCTATACCATTACGCATGATTGGAAATGATCATTTTAAAGATTATTATACATATTCATTTTCAAAAAGTTTAGTAATATTAAGTTTTTGTTACATCACGTGAAAAACACAAATTTGTTGGATTATGGTGTGATCATGTTGTTCGATACTACTTTGTCTTATCTTTAGGGCGGAACTAAAATTTTCGGAGTTTGGGACGAAATTTTTTAAAAAAATAATAATAATACACATCTTTAGGAGGTAAAAATTTAATTTTGAAGAGTCTAAAAAAGTATTTTATAAAATTTTGTATGAAACATGTTGAAGCTTGGAGGCCTACTGCCCCCCTCCCCCGGCCTTAACGTATCTTCCAAAGGTTAAATGTTTATTAAGACTAATCTATTATTTGAGAGTTAAAAATAAATAAATAAATAACCTTATCATTATCTTCTAGATACGTAAGCATATCAAATCCTTTTGGGGAGAATTGGATTTACTTTTGACAACACAATTATCACTTAATTTATAATAATTAATTTATCTGACTATTTTAGCACATGATTGTGAGTGATCACTAGAAGTAGCGCCCTAATTTTGGTATGCTCTTTCCACTCCATATTCCAAAGAGATAATACATATTCATAATTACTTATATATAATTAGAAAAAAATAATAATTACTTATATATAGTCTACATCATGACATGCATGTTGTATCTTGATCGGGATTCCGCGTAATAGGACTGTTTAACTATATTGTCCAAATAAGTGAGGCTTCTCACATGAGACTGCTTATTGCATGAGATCTAAATTCCGTTATATTCTCTTATTTTTCATATATAGTTGGAAAAAGGATTTCAAAGATATTATATCTTGTGGTACTTAAAACTATGTCAAATACAAGTAAAATTCAACCATGTCCAGACAGGTTGCTTTGTCCATTCATAAGAACTTTCTTTTTGCTGGGCCATTTAACAAGAACCCCTCCCACCAAAATTTGGCCCCAAGTAGGCCACAACAAAGTCATTTTTGTATCGCTACCTAACTTCTTTTTTATTTTTATTTTTTTCCTGGTGTCCAAATGTCCAGCTGATTGAACAGCTAATAATTGACTTTGTATTGATCTGAAGATGGAGCTAATGGTGCAGATGGCTCACCGACAAAGGCAGCCATTAATTTTATGTTGGTAGAGCTTCCAAGATGGAGAAGGAAATGACCCAATATTTTATTCTTGTTTTTCTCTTATATCTCATCTGGGTGAGATCAAATTCCAAGAAATATCAAAACTGTAAGCAAGTTACTGCAAGCCAAAGGGTTCAAACTCTACAGAAGAATGTGATTTGTGAGAAATTTGCTAAGAGCATAGCCAAAAAGCCCCTACCCCTCCTTAAACAACAAAGAAAAGTTTCTTTTGATTGGAAACTTTGAGCTTAGTGAGCTTTGATGATTTTAAGAAAAGATTAACAAAGAGGGATGATTAACTTTTCTTTTTGGGGATGGGAATCAAAAGAAGTTGTCTTTTGAAAATTGAGTTTCATCATGGTGCTATTTAATCCCGCACCAACAGGAACGGAACCAACAATTTTCATCAGAATGGTCAAAAAGCATTAATGAGGTGCTGACACCCGGCGAGCGGGGTTTCACAATATGATATATATGCAAAAATGCATCACAAGAAGAACCATTTTGAAGGAATTTTTCTTTTAGGTGTTATGATAGCTTTCAAAGTTATATTCCCTTATTTGGAATCTAGGAATTATATAAGAGAAGCATGAAGCATCAGTCCAACAATAGAAAAAACCAACAGGGAAAAAAACATTGCCGAAATATTGAAGGAAAAGTCTCTTTTGGCTTCAAAGTGAGCATAAAAGAAATCTCTAAAAAGCCACACGTAAGTGGAATGTGACAAGAACAATCACTACTAGTTGGATGTTGATGCCTAACAAATCACGGGTCCATTCCATTCCATTCACAAGACTAATAGTTTACGCCACAAAGACAAATTAGGGCATAAAGTTTCCACTTAGTTAAACACTTTCAGTACATAAGATATCAATTGACTATACACCCAAATTTAATAAGAACAGAAGAAGAAGAAAGGATGTGACAAAGGAAAAAAAAAACAAGTGTGGAGTGCTAAAGAAAGGAAGTTGATGGTGTCTTTGAAACTAAAACATTTCCATCTTTCCATTCTTTTATCTTTGTTTTCTTCGAACAAATAATGAGAGTACTTTCCAATAACAAGTACACTCCCAAATTCTTAACAAATTTTGGCATTTACTAGGTAAGATTATCAATTTTTGACACGATTGGCGAATTTAACATGAATTCAACACAAAATTGACAGATTATGGTTGATAGATATGACCTATTTAATTAAACAAGTCATGTTATAGTTGACTGATATTATCCTATAACCATGTTTCGACTATAACTCAAAACCAGCACGCAACAAAAGAGCTGACAATTTTTTACCCAGTCCACGAACTTAGACATGAATTTAACATGAAATTGAAGGATATGACCCATTTAATTAAATGAGTCAAGTTGTGATTGACTTATATAATATTACACTAATAAATCGATACAATCAAAACCGAGTCCTGCTGTGACGGACGCCTAGTGTCCGTTTTCCACGGAAAAAAAAAAATAAAAACTCAAAAAAATGCTTTATTTCATTTAAAAACAGTCTTAAACTTATCAAATTCTCATTTTATTTTTTTCCAAGGTTATGAAATTGATAAAAAATAATAAAAAATATTTTTTTTAACAAAAAACAGGTTCAGGCTTATTTCATTCCCATTTCATAACCTTAGAAAAAAATAAAATGAGAATTGGATAAGTTTAAGACTATTTTTAAATGGAAAATAACTAAAAGACGGACGATTGATGGACGCCTATCTCTACTCATCAAAACCCGATATGTAAACACGAATTGCCACTCATAACATTTACTTTTCCGCCCTCCCCCTCTAGCTCCTTATAAACTATATAGAGTCTAAATCTTTAAGAATATGATCAAAGATTTTATTCCAGCACGCTAACTTTGACATGATAAGTGATAACCCTATACTATTTACTCCAAAGGGGAAAAAAAAAAAAAAGTTATTGCTTTGGAATTGTAGTTTAGATATCAGTCTTTTATTGTAGATATTTAAATTATTATGATGCGATTTCATGATTTTATCAATTTTCAAATAAGATTATTTAATATTTTTTTTTAAATTCTCACATATTCGTGAGTGAAATATAAATATAGTTACAAAAAATACGGAATAATTTAAAAATGAACAAACTTCCACAGAAACCCTCCGTAAACTTTTAACGTGTTTAAAAATAACTTTCAAAGTTTAAAAACTCTTAATTTAATGTATCAATTTTTTCAATTTTTTTCAATTTCACCTTTGGTTAGGATTTTCGTTAAATTCCTGTCAAAAAAAATTTTCCAAATACTATTTTTAAATATATATATTATATATATATATATTAATTTTTTTTTTAAGATTCAAGGGTGATTATTTTTATCATTTCGTTAATAATTATTGCCAGACCTAATCTTTGTAATTTTTTCTTGTGTTTCTAAAAAAATAATATGTTATTGGTGAGAATTTTGTTGCACTCTATTAAAAGAATTGAAAAAAATTAAAAGTTCATATCCATGACATAGTTGCTCATTGGTGGATGGGTTTGGAGCGACCACCCAAGGAGGGTGGCAATGGATTTCCTCTCCCCCAAAAGGAGGAATTACAGATCCTCCTTGAGTTTTAGGATAAAAATACCTCTACTTATAAGGGATTGAATATTTTCCCGTTCAAATACTAATGGAGATGATCTAATTCTCAAAAGAGAGACCGAAGCAAGAGGGTGTGTGAGTGGGATCCACCACTTGATATCTAACCGTTTTTTTTTATTAGTTTTAGGGTTTTGTTTTGTTTTTTAGTTTTATTTTGGGATATATATTTATAAATTTATGTGAGTTTCATTGAAAACCCCCAAGAAAAGGAAAAAACAGAGAAATGATTTATCTAATATTATCCTTAAATACTAAAAAGGTGATAATTTGATATTTTCTCAATTATTTCCCTCCCCCCCCCAAAAAAAAAGACTAGGGACATGTTTGGTACGAGGAATGATTATTCTATGGAATAGCTTTTATCAAGTATAAAATGAGTGTAATGCATTAGCCTTGAAATAGCTATTCCGATGACTATGAATGAATAGTTATTCCTTTAACTGAATGAATAACCATTCTTTTTAAATTTAGAGGAATGACTATTCCTTTAATTAAAAGAATAGTTATTCCATCATAGCTATTGAAATAGTTATTCAAAAGCTAATTCACTTTCCTCATTTTATTCTTAATAAAGACTATTTCAAAGAATAGTTATTCCACATACCAAACATTACCCAAATATTTCCAAAAGAAAAATGTAATAACCAAAAACATTGGACAGACACATGTTGATAAAATTAATATGGTCCTGGCAGAAAATGCAAAGCTTGGATTTTGGTGGACAAGATAGTCCTGCCACTGTCTGACAAAATACACCACTCAGATTCACAACCCCCATGTGCCACTCACCGAAAGAGACACGACCACATATACCTTCTACTGTCCTACGCACACTCCCATTTTCAATCTAATTATCACCCTTTTAAGTACTTTAACCCCCCACCCACCCCCCCCCCCCCCCCTCTCATCCATAAACCAATACACAACTAGTCTACTAGAGGATCCATTTCGTATCCATATTAGATTTTAGCCAAACTTCACTTACCTTTTCTACATTACTTACCACTTCTTGCTCATATTATAAAACGCGTGGGTTATTGATTATTTCACTTCCTTTCCATTACGAAAAGTTTCTTTTTACTAAACATGCTATTTTACTATATTTGGCGTTTTTCTCCATTCTCTCATCTTGAAATTAACCTTAGACTCTTCATTTATGATTTAATGTCAACGTGTAAAATTTGATGGTTGATTTGTTAAAATGAGCAAGAATAAGAAATATAGAAGCTATTTTCTTCTCTTTTTTTTTTTTTATGAAACTCAACCACTAAGAGGCTAAAATATTTTTTTTTACTGTTATCAATTTAGGAAAGTTCCAATCATCATTTTCAATTTCATCAATTGACAAGTTTCATTTGACTTCCAATATTGTTACTGTCTTTTCAAACTATAAAAATTATCAATGCTCCTCATAATGAAATAAATAAACTAATTTTTTTAAAAAAAAAAATTACCACCTAATTGGTCACATTTAGCATTACTTATTTTTTGGGGGAAACTTCACTTTACCTGAACCTGTCGTGCCTTTTTTGCAATCCCCCCCCCATCTTCAAATCTCTCGTTTAATATATCAATTCTAATTTTTTGCAATCCCCCCCCCTCCGTTAGGGATTTTCTGATTACATCCTAACTGAATGGTGTTAAATTACCTAATTGACCCAATTTTTCCTAATTCCCTTGAATATTTTCTCAATTTTCAAATTTTTATTTTTTAAGGAAAAAAAATACTGGACCCCACACGGGAGCGGGTCAAGCCGTGACCCGAAAGTTGGCGGACCGCCCAGCTATGGGTGCAATCTCCTTATCGTGTTTATCTTCCAAAACAAATTAAGGTACTAGTGTCTGGGCGTTATATCCCTCTATTTTTCTCTTATCACTATTACGTAATCACATCCTATTTTCAACACATTTGCAATTGGGCGCTACGACAAACCATGTACCTAGATTTTCGCTCCTTTTTTTTCCGTCCCATAATCGTTTCTAGTTCTCAAAACACCGATTCCTACATGGACCTTGTTATATTGCTATTATTAAAACGATACCCACTCAAGCCTCCACGGATCAACACATTGTTCTCCTCTCTCCCTCTTTCCTTGTTACCCTTCGCATAGTGGTGACGTAGTCAGCAATATGTTCAGCTACGCACTATCCTGATCTACAAATCCCTCCTACTTAGCCTATCTCAATGGAACCACAGTACTCATTCGTGTATTGGACAGGTTAGGAAAAGCGTACATGAACAGGCGACCCACGTGTAGGTTGAACACGTCCCGTGAGGGTTTCGTGTACGCTCGCACAAGCCTCACCTCAGAGTCTCCGCCTAATTCTGAAATTTAATATTAACGGTCTCACACTCACAACACGCCGCCAAGGCTCTTTTCGGGTCTCTGGCACCTCTCCTTAAATACTAGTCGGTTCCACACCATGCCCTAGTATACATTCCTCCTGCCACTTCATCTCCCCATTCAATTGCCTGTTAACCTGTGCTCATATAGCATTAAGTGGGAGAGTAGTTTTGTTACTGTCGTTTCTGTGTTGATTAGCACTCAAAGTCACACATGACTGGGTTAGACAATGGTAGCATGAAAAGTGGGAGAGTAGTGATTGTTGGGGTGTGTGGAGAGAGAAACGCGGGTCAACAGCGGATAGATAAGAGATATAAAGTGTGAAGACAGTGATGTTATGAGAGTGTGATGACGATGTGATTGATCTTGTTGATATGCTAGTTGTGTTTCTCAGGTTGCTGGGTGTGTGTGTGTGAAAAAAATAAATAAATAAAACAAAACACAAAACCGTAGCTAGGTACAAGATCGCAGACAGGAGCCTTAGGAGCGTGGGGTGTTCTGGCATGGATCAAGGGTCTCGCCGCAACCTCTGTCGTGGGTTTTGGATTGTGCTTTTCGGACCATGGGCCTAGCACGGCGTGTGACCGCATGACGTAAAGTAGAATGAATTGTGTGCTCGAACATTTGTGACTCCTCGATATCTCGCGAAGTGTGAAAATTTGTGGTCTCGTAGTGACCTCAGTATCTTGTTGAATGGTAATAGAGAAAATATTTTCGACCGTGACCAGGTGGGTCTACACCAAAAGTAGCAAAAACGATATTTTTATTTGTTTAATAGTTGAGTATTTTGTATAGTGTAATTATAAATATCATGTATTCAGAAATAAGGGTAGCATTTGTAATTTTTTAAAAAAGTTAGGGCGGCATAAAAGTCATTTCACCCCTTTGCCGTCTGACTTAACGAAAAATCCTAACGGATGGGGGGATTGCAAAAATTAGAAGTTTGATATATTAAATTGAGAGTTTTGAAGATGTGGAGAGGTGGTTGTTTTGCATTTGAATGACAAAAACAAATGACATTGCGCTATGGCGGGGGGGGTAAGGAAGGTGTTCCCCTTATATATCTCTCTATTATTTTAAAAACCACAAAAAGCGCCTTGCATTAACTCCCCAAATAAATACGGTCTAAATAAGAGGTGACAGGTGTGTCTTTGGTTATTCATTTTTACTAATAGGATCGAAGTTAGCGGACAGAACCAATTGACCAAATTTTAGATTATGTAGCACTAATTGTATCAAGAATATTGTATAGTACATTAAGAACTCATTATGACAATTGGTAATAATTTAATTGTGTCGGACATCACAGAAAGCTACCTTCTCTTGCAGAAAGCACGAGCTTTCCTTGAGGTATTTTGTATTCAAGTATATTATAAATTAGGGGGTCCCACTTTATAGTGCTCAGGGTGGGAAGCTTGTAATGAAATGATGTGCGTAGTTGTTTCCTAAGGATCCTTTATAAATAGGTAAAATGGCCCTTTCATTTAGTTTCTATAAAAATACGCAAAAGATAAGTAACAGAGAATAAATCTGAAAATGTAAAAATAAGGGGCATGACATGATGACCCACAACAAACTGTCAGCCGTGGGTTTGTGTTTTTTTTAAAAAAAAAAATTATAAACGAAGGTATTTTAGTAATTTTTATTTATTCCATTAAAAGTTAAAGAAAAAATTTAACGAAAGGGAGTTTAAAAATGATGTAACATCAAACACCAACATTACAAATTTTGATAGTTTGAGAGTAACATTACAAAATTCGTGATAATTTGGAGATTATAAGTAAAAATTTTACTAAATTCTGAATTTAATAGTCTATATAGTGTAATATAATAAATTTATTATATTACTTAAAACTTTTAAATAATATAATATCATATATCATATTAAATATAATAAAACAAAATCTAATCATAAAATATTTTCACAACATTTTAGTTGAAATGGAAAAAAAATCTTGTTCCCAACCACATATACATTACCTACACGCACAGAGAGTCAGAGACAGAGGTAGTCTGTGCCATTTTGAATCTATAATTATGACTATTTAACCCCACCCTACCATTGGATTCTTTATCATCTTTTTACTGTTGACCAACTTTTACTCTTTTCATTTTTTACCCCTCCCTCGTCATCCGTGCCGATTGGTAATAACCGAGCCGCTCACGGGCGCGTCCTGGACGACCGTCCCTACACGTGTACGGTGATTGTGCAACCCCACGGGTTGTCAAATACACTTTGCGTCAATTTCTGATCTTGCTCTCCTCGTAGGGTGGGATATGCTATTCTGACGAGCCGGTGATGGACATGACGGCGTTAAGAGAACATGACGAGGACGCTGGCCTAGTGGCCTGGACCTTTTTATCGGGAAGAATAATTTCTATTGCCCCCAAATTCTGCTGAAATCACAAAACACCCCTTTTTGTAAAGATTAATTTATTTTTACTTTTTACAAAATGTGACAATAATCATAGATGGGTTCTTTTTTATAAAAAGGGATTGCACAAGGGATCTTTATCACTTTCAATCTAACAACCTATAAAAACAAAAAATTAAAAGGGAGAATGCTACAATAAAATCTACATAAAACGGTCTATTCTACTAAATTATGATCATAAACATTTGTGTTCATCTAAATCTTGAAAATTCTCCGGATGTTGAGGGAGCCAAAAATCCAAGGATGTTCGGAAATCCAAGGTAGAGATCTTCCGATCAGAGATAGGGTGATTGTGGTGAATGTCTTCTAGATTAATCTTATTTGATCTTAAGTTTAATCGCTGAATTTGAGTAATACTATTAGTAAAAATGTTGTCTCATTTTTTACTCTTAAATGTGATGTAGTGTTTTAAATTATTATCGAATTTATAATTGATTATTATTAAATTTTGATATAATAATAATTTTAAAAGTTACATCACATTTAAAAGATAAAAGTTCTATTGATTACGATACGATTAAATTTGTATCAAATAAAGCAATAATAGCTTCCATGTTTGAATCACGAGAACCATCAATTGTTTTAGCAAATAAGACGGAACCATCATAATTAGAGTTGACAACAATACTAACAAGAAGGGATTGAGATGTTTGGACAATAATTATAAGAAAGTTCACTTATTTGTTTATATAAATAGTTGATAAAATTCAAAACTTTGTGAGTTTCATACCAATTTCTTCACTAATTTAGATAATAAAAAATTCAATTATCCTCATCGCAACATCAAATTTTAGATTGGGTTCATTTACTATGTTTTCAGTCTATTTTAGGCTTTTTTTTTTTTTTTTACTTTATCTTTTTGATATTTCGATGTTATGGAAAGTTGTGCCCTTAAAAATATTGAGTTAATTACACAGTGTTCGACCATTGTTCCGAGTATATTTAATATGTTTATTGTCAGATTATTCAAATGAAATCGATTAAAAAATCATATCATTTTCAATTCTTCGGATTATTATACAATGTTGATTGAATAAGAACCTTTTTTTTAAAAAAAAAAAAAAATGTAATGGGATTGGAACAAAAGAATCTATGTCTTGAATATCATAGAAAATGATCGTGGATGAGACGCCACGCTGTAAATGATTCCTCTGAGTGAGGTGGTCAATATTTATATAATTTCGAGTGTATGAGGGTCTCTCATTGGATTCCATCAAACGGTAGTTAAAGTACGCAATTATTACAGGGGAAAAAAATTGATCAAATAATCAATGATGATTGTCGATTGATGAACCACCTCCAAATCCTCCATCAACAAACAACAATGGTAAATTATGAAATCAACAATAATTATCTTCAAATTTCAAAGATAATTCTCTCGGTAATCTATTTAAACTTTGTGTAAAGCTACAGGAATGAGTACATAGGATTTTAAAGACAACCAGCATTTTTTTTTTCTTTTTATCTTAAGTACTTTAATAATTATTTCATTTCAGTAGATTAAATTGACATTTATTTTTAAAATTTTATTGAAGCATGTAAGAATTATATATATTTTAAAATTATGTCAGTTTATTAGATTGAATTAAAAAAAATAATAATTTGATTTGAAATTTTTTAATCTAGAGAAGTCTGAATTTCCGTGGAATGTCCAAAATATTTATCTTAAAACTTTTTTTTTTGTTAGTATAAATCTTTCATAATTTATTAAAACATGGGTAGTCCAATTTCGTATCAAATTTATTTATTCGGTCATGAAAGATAGTCTCCCACACCGATTTACTCTTCTTTGACTTAAAAGTCAGGAAACTAAAGCCATCATCAACCCAAAGACAGGACAAAAAGAATAAAAACAACAAAAACATCAAAAATTAAAACTAACAAAAAACCTCCCCCAAACACAATAGCGCAAGCGATGGGCAGGTGGAAAGTTGAATAAACAGTGGATGAGCTCGATTGAGGGGCAAAGCTGACAAAGAAAAGTAGATTAAACTTATAACAAACCAAACTGGCACTGACAAGCAAAACAGTGTCAAAGGCGAGCAACGAGGTGGTTAAGGTGGACGGCGCAGCCGTATGGTAGAGATGGCGAGACGCTATAGGGAATAGGAAAATAAGCAGAAAAAGGAAGACAATGAGAAAGAGGAACGAGGGAAGAGGATCTATCTAGGCTGAGCACGGGTCGGTTTGGGTCGGGTTATACAGCGGGTATCCGAAACCCGATCCGCTGGGTTTGACGGTTTGACAACCTTCAACCCTAACCCCATGTTTTTCCGCATTGCAACCCGACTGTGGCTTTCACGGTTTGCGGGAGGTAGTGGGTTTGCGTGCGAGGTCGGTGTTGAAACCCGTAATTCTTAATTGGGAACTCAAAAATTGGTTACATTTTTAATTGGGTTATTTTTTGTCAAAAAAATGCCTCTAAACTTTATTTTTGCTGATAAAGTTTTAATTTTTGACCCAATTATCTCAAGAATATACAATAGTTTTTCTGCCCAAATTTTATAATGCTGACATTGAAATGAAAAAAACCTAAACCCATTTTAAAAAAAAATAGACATTAAACATCATTCATATCAAATATCAATACTCATTTAAATAATAATACTAATAATATAATAAGCTTTCTAAAGTGCATCAACATATATATAATAATAAAAAGGCATAAAATCTATTCAATTGAATCAATAAATGTACAACTCAACTATTAAAAGTTCAACAAATTCAAGAAACATTTAAATTAATATCAAATTAAATTACATAAAGAATGAAAGATTTCAAAATAAAGACATAATGTACCCACTAAACCTAGCTTATCCCATTCAACCCATCTAATAAAATTGCAATTAGCATAAAATTGAACTTCATAAAATGAGTGGGAATCACAATCACACATATATTAAAAGTAGATTTTAAGTGTTATACATAATCGCGGGGTCGGGTTCGGTACCGGGTTTCAAAAAACCGACCCGACCCAGTGACGGATATTAGAATAAATAACCGAACCCTTGCGATAAATCCTTAAAAATCACGAATTTTTCGGGTTATGGGCGAGTTAAGAGTCGAGGGTTTTGCTCACCCCTAGATCTATCATCTCCTAGCCGTCGCTGATTTTGGGTTTGTTATATTTTTTAATAGAAAGCTTTTTTTTTTAAAAACCTAAAGTTAGATAGGTTTTTATCTTAAAACTTTTTAATGGTTCATAGATGTCAAGTGCTTTTTTTTTTAGGGTCCGTTTGGGATTGCGATTTTAAAAATAGCGATTTAAAAATGTGATTTTTGAAAACGCAGTTAAGCATTTAACAATATCACAGTTTGAATTTTATAATTGTAGTTTAGCTTTTAAAATTCTGCGTTTTCAAAAAAAAATTCTTTACCTACGATTTGAAAACACAGATTTTTTACATTTTTAAATTCTAATTTTTTTAAAATGTAGTTCCAAAACAATTCAATTTTTTTTGCAATTTGATTTAAAATCGTATTTATTATCTATGAAATCGTAGTCCTAAACACATCCTTAGATGTCGAGTGAAACAAAATCNTTTTTTTTTTGTTGGATAAGATGATTTTTTTATTCTTTTTGAAAAATGATAGAAAAACATTAATTTGACAAAATAAAACAAGTGCATGCACGGATAATATAGACTATATATAGTAGTCTATATTTTGAAAGTTGAAACTATTTACTGAGTTTGGCTTACATCTGGAGAACAAAACACAGAATATCTTTATGAGAACAAAATTAATGTGAAGATTACAATTTTTAGTAATTATTTTTACAAGAAGTTAAACTCTTTGAAATTTGGAATAAAATCTTGAATAATATATTAAAAATAAAGTTACTTTTCGGACCAATTTTATACAAGTTGATTTATCGTGTTTTAAGAATTTTTTTTATTTTATTTTTTTAAAAAAAAATTGAAAAAACAACTTAAACCTTATGAAACGAATGTCATAAGTAACATTATATATAATAGTATATAATTTGAAAGTTGAAACTATCCGTAAACATTGAAATTTGGGATTTTACTATCCGCAAAGCATTGAAATTTGGGATAAAATCGTGTTCTAAAACGCAAGGGAATTCAAAAATATTGTCAATAAAAAGGAAAAAACATTTCAAAGATGATATGTTCACAGTGATGGACCTGATGGTAAAGTAAATTCATGCACGCATAGAAAAAAAAGAAAAAAAAGAAAAAAGTAAATTCATGCACAACAATTTGAAATGGGAAGGACAAGATGGGAAACCCAAGACACGTACATGTAGGCCAAACCCGTTTCCCCCACCATCCGTCCATGTACACGGCACACCACTTTCCACTTTCCCACAAGTCTTTTTATATTCCCTTTTTACCCCTCGTGCAAAATGAGAATAAAAAAGAAAAAGCTTCAGAGAAAGGGAGAGAGAGAGAGAAAGAGAGGGGTGGGTTGTGGACTGGCCACTTGTGGGCATTCTTAATGAGAGAAAAAGTAGGGGGGAAAATGACAAGAAAGAGAGAGAAAGTAGAGAGTGTGAAATTGCGAAAAATGGGGCAGAATTTTTAATGGGAAAGTTAAGTAAGAGAGAAAATGACATTTTAGAGAATAGAGAGAGAGAAAGCAATTGAATTTTTAGTGAGTGAGGTGGGCACTGGGCACCGGGTTTTTATTGGATTTTTGTGGGAACACGGAGCGTCCCACTGCCAAAGTTTGTGTCTTTGAGGTGTGGTGGGGGGGTGCGTAGGATAAGCAGGAGCTTCTTGGCTTTAAGGTTCATGGTGTATAGGCTGCTTCAGCTCTAAACCTGCATTGGGATAGTTGTGGAGTAGTGTGAGAGAGACAGAGAGCGCTAGTAGTTGGGGTTCCAGGAGATGGGTGGTGCGCAGTTTAGCAGTAGAGGGAGAGTTTTAGCAGTGCTTTTCTGCTTATGGGGACTGATCTCGCTGTCTTGCGCCGCTAGGATGAGTGTTTCCCGGCAGAGGCTTGAGGTCCAGAAGCACTTGAACCGCTTGAACAAGCCCGCCTCGAAAAGCATTGAGGTCCACCTTCTCTTTTTTTACTTTACTTTCTCCTTCTCGGAACTTTTCCCGTGAGTTTTGTTCTTTGTCCTCCGTTTGCTTCCTGAGAAAATGAAGGAAAGTGAGAGAAAGTGAAGTACAAAATACCCCTTTTCTGGTTTAAAGTTATATTCCTGTTGGTTTTCGTTAAATGGGTTTTTTTTTTTTGTGTGTGCATGTTTTGTGTGGTGTGGAAAATTTTTATTTTCTTGTGTTTTCAGTAGAACATCTGGTGCGTAAATGGAAATGGGTACTTCTGCAGTTTCAGTGATTGTTATAGGATTTCCACCAAAAACTTTTTCCATTTGCGTGGGAATTTTGTTTTTGAAGCAACAATATGATTTTCTGATCATTTACCTTCCATGTCTTTCTCTCTGCAATGATTTCCTATTCATGTAGTTATCGAACTTGGAGCAATAGAGAAAATCACCCAAATAAAT
Source organism: Betula pendula (assembly GCA_900184695.1). Lineage (NCBI taxonomy): Eukaryota > Viridiplantae > Streptophyta > Magnoliopsida > Fagales > Betulaceae > Betula > Betula pendula. Next base: position 51,780 of record FXXK01000801.1, on the reverse strand, counting down.
TACGGAGCACTATCCGAGATGTGTTTTCTTTAGTGCTTTTCATACATTGAATCTGCAACCCGCTACTAAAAAGAACATAGATACATCTGGGTGCTTGAGAGAAAGTTATTTTTCCCATTTTTTCTTCTTATTTCCTTTTTCTTTTGCTTATTTTGAAGATGTCCAGTTTAAACCTCTTAATTTCAAAGTAATTTCATTTTGTGGGAAAATTATGTGTGTTAGAATTGTTTCTTTTTTCTTTTATATAGGTATGATATTTGAAATGTTTTATTACAGTGCAAGATGTCTCATGTTACCTTGATGATTTTTGATGGTTGAGCAGAGCTCGGATGGGGACACAATAGATTGTGTTGATATTTCTCAACAGCCAGCTTTTGATCACCCTTTCCTTAAAGACCATAAAATTCAGGTCCATATAACTCACCAGTTTATCTCTTTATTGTCGTTTTTCGTGGTGATTTTATTATCTAAATTGCTTCTAAACTTGTTGGTCTGGTTGCTTTATCAGATGAGGCCTAATTACCACCCAGAAGGGCTCTTTGACGAGAACAAGGCTGCTGCGAAACCCAAAGAGAGATCAAGCCCAATCACCCAGCTGTGGCACCAAAATGGTAGGTGTCCTGAAGGCACCATACCCATAAGGAGAACAAAGAAGGATGATGTTCTGAGAGCAAGCTCGGTGAAAAGATATGGAAGGAAGAAGCACAGAAGCATCCCTCAGCCCAGGTCTGCAGATCCTGATCTCATCAATCAGAGTGGCCATCAGGTGATTATAATTATGGTTTCTAAAGTAGTAAAGTGGCTTTTCTTATTCTTTTCTTGTTTATTTGCTCTAATTTGTTTGTTGCTTTTGGGGTGATTAGCACGCAATAGCTTATGTTGAAGGAGATAAGTACTATGGAGCAAAAGCAACCATAAATGTGTGGGAACCCAAAATACAACAGCCTAATGAGTTCAGCTTGTCTCAGCTTTGGATATTAGGAGGTTCTTTTGGTGAAGATCTCAACAGCATTGAAGCTGGTTGGCAGGTACTAGTATTATTGACCTGGATTGACCAAAAATAATTGATCTGACACTAGTGCTAATTAATACTTGTATGTACATGAAACAGGTTAGCCCAGATCTATATGGTGACAACAACACTAGGCTTTTCACGTACTGGACTGTAAGCTTCCACATTTCAACTCCACCTTTACCATTTCTTTAGTGATTTTGATTGGTATGTTATTGGGTTTTTCTCACACACTTCCTTCCTCTCCGTCAAATGTATTTCAGAGTGATGCATACCAAGCCACGGGTTGCTACAACCTCCTCTGCTCAGGCTTTATTCAAGTTAACAGTGAGATAGCAATGGGTGCAAGCATCTCTCCTGTTTCTGGCTATCGTAATTCCCAATATGATATCAGTATACTTGTCTGGAAGGTAAAAGCCAAAGCACCCTTATTCAGAGCCCTAGATAAAATAAGATAAAATACTGGGGCCCCCTTCAAAATAATATGATTTAGAGAGGACGTGAAGGCAAATACTGCCAAGGAAGTGTGCATGTGAGCATCAATGGAGATTGTCCTTTTCATAGGGATTCTTTCAAATTGATCCTTGGCAAATATGAGCAGCCAAATAAGTACCTGCATAAGAGGGTCGGGAGTCAGAGACATCATTGTAGTTCTGATGCTAAGAGTCTTTTGCCATTTTCTTTTTGTCATTGATGATTTGGACACTTACCGTAATTGATGAAATTACGATTACCTTTCACTGTAGCTTAACAGACTTTGAGAAGTTATACTTACCTGTCACTGCACATCAAAAAACATTGGTAGAACGCTGTAATTCTATTCTAGCTTTGCATTGCCTTAGTTAACTGATCCACTTTTTTTTTGTGTTTTTTTGCCCTTATTATGTAATCTTAAAATTGATTACTTTTATCCATTATTTGTGTTTGGGAACTTTTGTAGGATCCAAAGGAGGGGCATTGGTGGATGCAGTTTGGCAATGACTATGTATTGGGGTATTGGCCTTCATTCCTGTTCTCATACTTGGCTGAAAGTGCTTCCATGATTGAGTGGGGTGGAGAAGTGGTAAACTCACAGGCTGATGGTAAGCACACCTCAACTCAAATGGGCAGTGGACATTTCCCTGAGGAGGGTTTTGGCAAGTCAAGTTATTTCAGGAATGTCCAAGTTGTTGATGACTCCAACAATCTCAAGGCTCCCAAAGGGATTGGCACCTTCACTGAGCAATCTAACTGCTATGATGTACAAACTGGAAGTAATGGGGATTGGGGCCATTACTTTTACTATGGAGGCCCTGGTAGAAATCCAAATTGCGCATGAAGCAAAACAGCATTCACCCTCTTTATCTTCTTAATGTATCATTCGATCTAGTGTAATGCCTTTCTCTCTTTTGTATACCTTTTCTTACTGTTAGGTGGGGCTAGTGACAAGTGAAGTAACCTTTCTGTAGTGGGAAGTTTTGACTCTTTGTTTTTATTTAAAAGATTCTCCATGTAACTGTTGGGGAGGCGGCCAAAGTTTCTCAAAAGCCTAAAAGAAACAGGCCTTTTATAATCCTCTGTATTCTATTTGTTTGTTTACTCCTCTCTTGGGAGTGGTTTGTTAATGAATGAATGAGTTTCTGGTCTTGGTGTTTGAGCAAATTGGGATATTCTTCTTGAAGCAATTTCAAATATGCTTTTTGATGGGGGTGGGGCCTTGAAGAATATTAACCCTATGAAAAGGCGTTTGGATTAGTGTTGCATGTGGTGGATGGCAGTACTTTCATATCCGGTGCTATCTCCTTTTGTAAAGAGCCCCATATCTCTTGCCACCGCGTTTTGTATAAACAATCTTTTTTCTCTGTTTCTTTCTTTTTTATAAACAATCTTTTAGCCTTTCCCAGTCTATGCTTAGATTCCTGCGCGATTTGTTGAGAGAATGAAGGGGTGGATACTTTCTGAGTGGACCTCTCAAGTCTCAATTCCCTTATTATATTGCGTAAAAATACATATTTTCGATAATACGAGCCAAAAAAATTATTATGATACTTTTTTATTTATTATTGTGATACTAAAATTAAGTATTACGTTCCTTTTCATTTCTTCTTTTATAAACTTCCATTACATGCATGATAAATTCTTTTTCCAAAAGGGTCTTGAAAGTTAAATGCATTTGTAGGATGATCTTGATGTTTTCTGTCATTTTCATCCAACTACCTAAATATTTTGTTAGACACGCCACCGAATTTCAAGCGGTGATGATGCTTGTGAAACTGTGATCCACCATTGTTGTTGGTTGCACTATGAAACTTGGTTGTTCCCAGCAATACCTGTCGCAGAAGCAGTTTTTAGTGAAATTGTACAAGATTCTTCACCACTTTACCTTTAGAATAAGATTATTAGTTGTTTGTGTGTGGTAAGAATGATCATTTCAGTAAAGAACTTTGGTTAATGACTTTTCTTCCCCTCTACGTGTATGGGTGGCAATTTGTGTTTTTCAGGTCGTATCAATAAATTAATATAAGATTATATATGTCAATCTCAATCCGCTCTATTTAATTAAATGGGTCAAACCCTTCAATCCTAACTGCTAATTTCATGTTGGATTTGAGGGTCATGTCAAAAATTACAAACTCTAGTTGTCGCGTATCGAGTTCGAATCATGTCGAGACATGAGTATAAAACTATATAAATCAACTCTAACCCGACTCATTTAATTAAACGAGTCAGATTCCTCGACTTTAATCTATTAATTTCGTATTATATTCGTGTCAAGTTTGCAAGTTGTGTCAAAAAATTATCAGCTTTATTTGCACGTTATTTTCATTTGGAAGCACAAGCCTTATTTTTGTTAGAATATTAATTAAGTAATTACTAAATTATTTTATTAACAACTTAAACATTTAAAATAATTAAGGATTTAACAAAACTTTGAAGCTTCTCTCCCCAAGTATTACAGTGAAGAGGTCTTCCATTCTCAAGGACCAGCTTTGGGACAAATGAATTCTGAAGCCCATATCACTTTGCATTTTGTTATGATATAATAGTTTTGGGTCCAAATGGCCCCTTTGACTGTCCTTGTATGTTCTGAATCTTCTGATGCTAAAAGAAGCACCTATAATTAATACCCGAAAGTGTTTATATGGGCTATAATGTAGACTTTGACTCATAGAGCGTCTCTAAAGGAAACTCGATCTGCATTTTCAGGAGAGTTCTTATTAGGCCTTCTTTTATATATATATTTGGATTTGTGAATGTTTTAAATGGAAGGTATTAAAAAATATTAAATGAAGAGAGTTCAGATTGGAGAAACAAACGGTCATGATTATTCGATTATTCAATTCGGTGGTTTGATTTAAACCATAAGATGCTTTTAAGGTAGTTTTAAATTTACTGTATCGTTAATAAAATTAATTGTAATATCATATTAAACTTGATCAAACGGTTGAGATTAATCAATTATCAAAATTAAGTATCTAAAATAAACTACTGCAGTTATACATAAGATCTTATTTCATATGGACATAAATTTCTTATAAACTAACTTCTAAAAGGAACATGTGTCATTTAAGCATATGAGAAATACATGTTTTCTTATTAATGCTATTAAAAAAATATATGAGAAGCATATGTTATTAAAAAAAAATATGTACTTCTCACATGTTAAAGACACATGTCACATTAGTTTGTAAGAGATTTATAACTGTAATTCATGTTGATACAGTAATCATGCATGTCAAACTTTCGATGTCAGAGACCTATAAGAAGGCTAAAGGTTAGAGTGACATGCCACTGGTAATGCCGGAACCACCCTTGATTTTTAAGTTAGCAAAGGTGAATTTGAGAAAAATAATTTAAGTACAAACAAATGTAAGTAAGAGACCCGTTCCCCTTCTTCCTTTGTAATTGCCTGGGGAAAAAAAATGTAAGTAAGAGAATAAGTAGGAAGAATGTACTTGTGTTACAATTTTTCTCACCTTTTGTAAAAGGTTGCTTGTCCCTGGTTGGTAAGTTAGCTGTGTCAGGCAAGTGCTGTCGGGCACGGGAATCACCTATTGAATGTTGTGAATTTATTTCCTTTTGTTTCATGATCTGTCGACTGCCTTCATTTACCGAGCGAGTTCTAAAAGGCTGATCATTTAGGACTTTGGATGGCTTTCCCTAGAGAGTAGACCGCCAACAATTTACTTCATTTTTCTGCATATCTTTAACTGGCAAGTCGTTAATGGGGTAAATCCCGACTCCTTACATAATTCATTTTTGTTTGGGGCACAAGCAAAGGGAGAGGTTCTGATGTGTGTGTTGCTTGGTGAGCTCAGTCTTTGTATTGGGGTCGGATATGTTTTTGGGCCAACCGACCCTGGGTTGGGCCCACTAGGCCTGACTACATTCTAGGTATTCCAATACCTATAGGCTATAACATATTCCACTTCAGTGTGTGTGAACATTGGATCCTTAAACTAATGCATAACATCGATGTCTTTATGAAGAGTAGATTTGTGTTAGTACATCCCTGTATGTTGTTGCTAGTAATTTGATGGTCGAGCTTGAATGAGTTTTAATGCAATTTACTACTTGGGTGCAAATCATATTGTATTTAATGTTATCGGGTCTTCCATGCCACTCCCGGGTTTGGAGTAATTTATTGTAGTGTCTGACTATTCCTTAACAAACTATGCAAATCTTAACAACTTTAAGACATAGTTGCTATCTTTTGTCTCTCATGCTCTTCTTTCTTCCAAAGAAGTGCTTCCTAATTTTGGTGGTAAAAATTTAAACCTTTAAATAAGGTTTAAAATAGGCATTCATGGGATTGGGAAGAAGCACCGGTGGTTCCTCCATTCGATACGATCATATAGGGGATCCCAATTCTTTGGATTTTGATTTTTTTCAAAGATCAAGAAATTTGGATAGGGACTGAGAGAAGGAGGTGAGGAGCTTAATATCCGAGCAAGTGAGCCTTGCACTCCCATCAACCCAAAGACTTGTTCGGACAATTCAGGTCTCACACCCTCTCTCTCATTCCCTAAAATTCGAGTAGAGAATTTTAAAGAATCTCAATCCCCCATAGGATAGGTGAATATAAAGTTTAAGATAATTGGATAATTTGTTATATGTGTCTTGAACTCAGGTGTCTTCTTTTCTTTCTTTTTTCCTTTTCATAAGCAAAATGCAAGTTATTCATTAACAAACATATAAAAGTGAGAAATGATAAAAATCATTCTCTAAATTATTTTTTATTCACCTTCATACATTGGAAGAGTGAATCCATAATTAAATTTGTGAGATTCACATATGGGTTTTATCCATTCAATTGTAAATTTACAAAAAAGATGATTTAAATAATGAAATATAACATTCATGTAAGTATGTAGCTAAAAACTCCCACCATTTGGGCATAATAATACAATTAACAAGGCTACATTATATAGCTCTCAACTATTGCAGCCTATGCAATTTTATTAGCAATTTTTGAAACATTTTTATTGAAAATTGGGATTCCCTAAAATTAGGGATCCTTTCTTATTTTTCATGCCCTCTCTTATTGGGCAGAGGATATAAAGGATTTCAGGCAGAGAGTTCCAATTTGGACAGAGGTTCTTTGTCCGAGCAGGGAGCCCTCTCACATATTTTTAGTCATCTCCAACCTTCGTTAGGTTTTGACAATTTCATAATCAAAGGACGACATCTCAATTGCAATACAAGCCAACAAGAACCGGGGTCATTGTGCATATTAGAAATCTGATCTGTTATAACATGCAGCTTATCTCTCCTGTTCATTAAGCTACGGGATTACTTAAAACATTTGAAAAAAAAAAAAATTAAATAAGAAGAATTGAAGGGAGCACTATTTATGTTCTATACTTTTTTTTTGTTTTTTCAAAGTGGAGAAGCTCGGATGGAGGCTCTAAAATGCTCAAAAATGCATTTTAGTTCTTTAAAATAAAAAATATCTATTTTAAAAAGTCGGATGAGAATACTCTCATACATGATATATCTCCATCACTCGTCATATCGTTATTTAACATATTAATTAAGCATAATAAATAATTCTTATACATTTATGCTTAAAAAACTCTAAAAATAATAATAATAAAAAGAACTGATAGTATAAATGACTTACAATTATAATCGTGTTACTTTTATTACACAACATATAATAGAATTTGATTTAACCAGGAAAAAAAAAAAACAAAGGGAGGAAAAAGAGTGTAGTCCGTGGAAGATAAACTTTAATGTCTTACTATCAACACAATGCCCAAAAATGCAAATTGCTTCAATTCGGCTAGCAAATGAGAAAGGGTTTCGATGAAATTCACCTGTATGAGTAAGTGTCCAAATAATTCGAGATGCGAGTTCCACTTTTTCAAACAAGTAGACTTCATCAAAGCCCTCTCGTTAAGAAGAAAAATGCTACACTTATTTTCAAATGTTAACTCTCAAGTGTTTAATTATTAGCGTGACAATAAAAATTACTATTAAATATTATATATATTTTTATTAAATAATAATTTTTAGAATCACGTAAACAGTAAACATTTAAAAAGCACACGTGTAGCAATACTGGCGCAAGAAATTGTAACAAATTCTGATCTAATAATCACTGACCTTGGATGTCTTGGCAAAGGAGGGCACCCTCTGAGTTATTCTACAAAATTGCAAATGACCAGAAGAAAACAAAGACAACAAAGAAACCAACCATTCCAAATTCTACACCTAATAAAACAACTGATGTTTGAAGACTTGCAAAAATTCTTCACCTACTAATTTAAGAAATTACTCTCCTAATCAAAAAATTGATCCCTTAAAATATTAAAAAGTATTAATGAAGGCCACTTTGTGGTAATTTGTCCAGAAATTATTTATTCTTTGTCTGAAAATTGTTCCATAAAAATACACGCACATGCACACATGGCATTCCCCATTCCCCACCTCCACTCCAAACCTGTTGGCATCACCCTCCAATCATTTCCCACCAAGTAAAGGCCCTCAGCACCTTCCAACAATTCCATCTCGTTTTCAATTGGTACGTGAGTGGAACGCGCCAAATTCGACTGGGTGTAACTTCCCCACAAGCACAAAGATTAGCTGTTAGTATTTCCTAGCCACTCTCCTATCTTTTTCCAATTTTCCTATGTCTTGTCTTTCTCTCTCTACACGCACTCTCTCTCACTCTCTCTCTAAAAATCCCTCTTTTTCACTTCACAGTTCACACACACGCACAGAGAACAGTAGGGTTTTAATCTGAAGAGAAACCCAGAGAAGAAAATTCCAACTTCTTCTTGTTTTTCATTTGGGTTGGCTCAAAAACCCTAGTTTTGTCACTCTTCAGCTAACTCTCACTTTAAAGTACTCTATGCCCACCTCAAATTTCTGCTCCAAACCCTAGTTTCAGGCCTCAAAACCCACTTCCAAAATGACCCATTTGCCCTCGGTTCACCACCATGTCATTGCCATTTCTGGCTAGGTAAAGTCCACCCACATTACTGTGTGCTCTATGACGGCTTCAATTTTGATATTTATTTTGTTATTTTTTAGAATTTTTGGTTTTGTTTTGCTGGGTTTTGATTTGGTGCATGTGGGTGTAGCTGATAGAGGGAAGCCATGGAAGGGGACGAGCATGGGGTTCTCTTGGCGTGTGTAATTTCGGGGACCCTTTTCGCGGTTTTGGGTTCAGCTTCGTTTTCTATACTCTGGGCTGTGAATTGGAGGCCCTGGAGGATTTATAGGTAACACTTTTACCAATTTGGAACGTTTTGTGTTTGTTGCCATAATATGGTATTGGATTATAATTTAAGGTTGCATTATTATACTTTGTTGTATATGGTTTTTTATTATTAAGTAAATTTAGGTGTATATGTAAATAGCTGGACTTACTTTTAATGGAGCTTAAATGCTTAATTAATGAAACACTAAAAGACACAATTCGGTTCACAATCTGCCTCTTCTTATTCCTTTTTTTTTTTTTTTGGGTCTTTGAAATGTTTAGAATTGGCAGGGTACTCTGTGAATTATGTTTTTCTGAAGTATTCACTTAAAAAAAAAAAACACCATTCTGCATGTTTTTGAAATAAATTTTGGCCTTTTAACTATCAAAGTGATCTCTGCGTGCTGAGTTTGAAATATTTATATTGTTATTTATTTAATCTATGAGAATATAAGTGGCTTTCTTAGAACTGTCTTTGATTCATGAATTTGATGATCCCTAAGTTGTGATTCACTTGCTTGCTTATGGGACACCTATTCCTGTTTCAGTAGTCATTGCTTTTAACATGACCAGGAAAGTTAATAGCAAAGACGTGGGTAATGGGTGGAAAATTGCAGTTCATAGAGAAATTTGTGAATGTAAAATTCGGAACTGCTTATATTTTGACAAATACTTGGAGGAAAAGCTGCTAAGAAATGTTGGCAAATGGAGTGAAGGATTTATATATATGGGGAGTGTGAATCGAGAAAATAGTTAGTTTGTCTTTGTCTATATGGTATAATTAGTTTAATGGTATCATTTTATAGTGGAAGGTTGCATTATTTTATTGGTTTGAAATATAGTTTGGTGGCCTTTGGCTTTATGAGCTTTAAATGCATAATTAATGGAATACTAATGCTGCATTTGGTTAGTGATCTGGAATTTACTTTTGATTTTCGAAAGTGCTGAAAACAGAATATGGTATCAAGTACACGTTTAGGAGTGCATTTTAAGAAACTGTTTTCTGAAGCTTTTCTCGAGGAACATTGAAATCTGAAAAGCTGGTTATTTATGCTTAAGAAAATTGGTTGCCTTTAATGATTCTAAAGAACTTGAAAATGGTGGGTGCTTCAATGTTTTTTTCATTTTAGTTTTCCTCTCTTGGGATATTAACTCTTTTCCTTAACACATCATTCTTTCAGTATTGTATTTGAAGAGCTGCTAGTTCTGTTTGTTAAGTACTTACTTCTATGCAATGCAATGCTAAAAACAACTTTGCCATTTCTCTCCAAAACCACATCTTCTTAACATGTAGAGCAAAAAATCTCGGCTGACATGGTCATAAGCCTTTTCTAAGTCCAATTTACATAACACCGCTTGCTCGGTCAATTTTAGACGACTATTTAATGACATTGGCTAAAAAAAAAAATCTATGCATTCATTAGCAATAAGAACAAAATTTGAATTTGACAACCTCTAGTAAAAGCATTTCGAGTCTTTGAGATGATGTGCTCCAGAACATATTTCAATCTATTAGCTAAAACCTTGCATAATCTTATAAACACCACTAACCAAGCTAATAGGAAGAAAGTCTTTAAGCTCAATCTCAACAGCCCAATGAGCCCATACTTTTTTAGGAATAAGGGAAATGAAGGTTGCATTCAAACTTCTATCGAATTTTCCCTGGTCATGGAACTCAAGAAATACCTTCATTACATCTTCTTTGATAACATCCTAGCAAGACTTAAAAGAAAGCCATAGAAAACCATTTAGACCTGGTGCCTTATCCCCATTCAACTCTATTACCACTTCGAAGACCTCTCTTTCCTCAAAAGCACGCTCCACCCTAATAGCCTCCCCCTCACTAATAGAGTGGAAAGGAAGGCCATCCAAATCTGGCTGCCAATGTTCATTCTCAGTAAAGAGCTGAGAGAAAAATTGGAGTATATGCTCCTTAATCTCAACTGGATTAGAAGAGATGTCACCATTGATAACTGAATTCTCTATTGAGTTACATTTTCTTTTAGTTAGCCACCCGATGGAAGACCTTGGTAATTTTATCCCCATTTCTTAACCACAATGCCCTCGACTTTTGCCTCCAGCTCACCTTCTCCAAAAAGTCATCTTGTCCAGCTCAACTGTAGCCTCATCCTTCCTCACTTTCTCCTCATTAGAAAGTGGTCTTTGTTCTTCAATTCCATCTAGCCCTTTTAAATCATCAAGAAGAGCCCATTTGTTTTATTCCACATTACCGAACTTCGTATCATTCCACGTTTTTAAGTCAGCTTTTAGTTTTTGGGCCAAAACTAAGCTAGGATAGCCATGAAAATAATAGGAAGACCACAAGTGCCTCACATTCTCCATGAAACCATCTGTTTTCAGCCTGGTGTTTTCAAATTTAAAACAACTTCTACCCCTCTGAAAGTTGCCACAATCAAGAAGAATTGGGAAGTGATCTGAGATAACTCTAGGTAATCTACTCTGGACAACGTTCAGGAAATGATCCTCCCATTTAGGAGAGATGAGAAATTTGTTGATTCTAGACCACGAAGGTGAATCCTGATTATTAGACCATGTGAAATTCCCACCTTGCTGGGGGATATCCATAAGGCTCTGTTCAAAGAGAAAATCCGAAACTCGTCCATAGTGAAAGAGTTGTATTATAATATATGTATTAATAATAATTTGTATTAGGGTAATGATAATTTACTTATAAAAAATATATATATATGTGTTAAAGAGAGTCTAAAAATTTAGAAAGGAAAATACTTGGTGAAAGATGATCAGTTGGCCATTTGCCGCTGCATCTTGTTAGTCTTTGTTCCTGTATGTTCGTTTAGATGTGAAAATTCTCTAGAATGTTGAGGAAGCTTTCTGCAAATTCTTTTGTACAATTAATTTTCAGATTGTATGTAGAGCTTGTTTAGTGGAGTCAATAATTTCTCTATTTGTTTTGATGGTTTGTAAATTTTGTCTATGACATTACTGTACATGATATGTTTCATGCTGCTTAGAGTACAGTTTATTGCCTGTTTTCAATCCTTGCTTGCTTGTTCTGTAATTAACCTGATATAGAGTATTCTGATTTTTTTTTTCCAATATCCTTTTTTTTTTTTCTTCTGGTTTCTCTTTCCAGTTGGATTTTTGCGAGAAAATGGCCAGATATCTTACAAGGGATGCACCTCCGTTTACTTTGTGGTTTCTTGAATCTGTCTGCATGGATGGTTGTTATTTCTCCTGTTGTGGTGCTTATTGTGTGGGGATGCTGGTTGATTGTAATATTGGGTCGAGATATAATTGGGTTGGCTGTAATAATGGCTGGTACTGCTCTTTTGTTGGCATTCTATTCAATCATGCTTTGGTGGAGATCACAATGGCAAAGCTCAAGTATGTATCTGTTGACCTTTCTATTGTCGAAAAAATTGATTTCTTCTTTCCTTGTGGGAAAAGATACTCTGATCTATTAATCTTATTTAGTTGGCAATCTAATTTCCCTCTTATATTTGGTTACAGAGATGAATATGTTAAAGGCTGTAGAATCTAGCTTAGTAGTGAAAGCTAAATTGTTAAACTTTTGCAGTTTGTAGTCCTGTTGCTTGACTCTAGTTTGGTCAGATTGTGGTATCTTAACAATTAAAAACACAATGATTGGTAAAATATGAGATTATGTGAACAAAGCCATTGTGAAAGGCTCTTTCTAGAAGCTTTTTGAATCTGATTGGACTTGGATCCTTAGGTTCAAATAATTTGTGGTATGGAATAAGCCCACTTTAGATGGCATTTTGAATTTTTATAGATTTACAGTGGGCAAGAGAACATGAACAATCTGGCTTAAAGTATTTAAAAAAGAAACATTCTAATAAGAGTTAATGGTTTATAATTTTATTGTTTCTTAAGGAAAAGATTGTAGTTTGAAGTTCTGATGAGGGTAGAGAAAAGAGATGAAGATAGAGAGGGTAAAGAATGAGAAAGACAAGTTTGGAAAGGCAGAAGGAAATGGATGATGGGGAAATTTTTGGTGAATTTGGAAAACATAAATGAAAGAGTAGTTAATTATTTTCTAAAGTATTGGCATATATGTTGAAATTGGTGTTGGGAAAGATTGTCTCAAGTTCTTAGGATTCGTTTATCAAAGGTAGACAAATTCTGGATTTTGTCTTGGTGGGGAATGAATGTTTAGATAGTCAGATTCGATCTAGGGAACTGTGAGTATTATGTAAATTGGATTTGGAGAAGGCCTATGACCATTCTCAACTGAGAGTTTTTGTTATACTTGTTGAAGAGATGTGGCTTTGGGGAGAGATGACGAATTTGGATAGATTACTGTATATCTGCGGCATGGTTTTCCATTCTCATTAATGGGTCTCCACTTGGTTTCTTTAGTAGTTCGCGTGGATTAGGACATGTGGATCCGTTTTCTCCTTTATTATATGTGGTTATTATAAAATTCTACTTACTTATCAAAAAAAAAAATGAATGCATTAAGCAGGATGATGTCTGCTATGGTGGGCAGTAGGCTCTTATCTGGATTTTTGGTGGGATCAAAGAATCATGGGCAGATGATAGTTTCACATTTGTTGTTTGCAGATGATACTTTGATATTTTGTGAGCCTAGTTGTGAACAACTTCATAACCTGTGATATTTGTGACGGTTCTTATGTTTTGAAGTGGTTTCGGGGTTGAAGATAAACTTGTCTAAGTTAGAAATTATTCCCATAAGCAATGTGGGTGATGTGGAAGGTTTGGCTAGCATTCTTGGGTGTAGAGTGGCTTTGTTGCCAATGAAGTATTTGTGTCTTCCTCTGGGAGCTCCTTACAAGGCTTCTACCATTTGGAATGACATTATTGAGAAGATGGAACATTGGTTGGCAGGTTGATATATGCTTTATTTATCAAAGGGAGGTAGTTGAACTTTGTTAAAAAGTACTCTTTTTAATTCACCAACGTATTATTTGTCTCTTTTCCCTATTTTGGTAAGAGTGGCTAATTGACTGGAAAAACTTCAATAGAAACATTCATTGGAATATTTTCTTTACAAGATCTTTTCATGATTGGAGGTGGAAGTGGTCTCTGTTTTTTTTTGAGTTGTTACATTCTCAAAGAGTAAGGTAAGGATGCTGGTGGACGGGTAGGCGTTCTCAAAATGCTGTTGTTTGGAAGATGGTACGTTGTTGCCTTTTGTGGTGCTTGTGGAGGGAGCGAAATTATAGAACTTTTGAGGATCAAGAAAGGACACTTGAGGAGCTCAAGTCCTTTTTTTTTTTTTTTTTTTTTTTTTCTCTTTTCTTGGATAGCTGCTTATTTAGCTCCCTTAGTGATTAGCTTTAATGACTTTCTTGTGCTTTTCTTTTTTCCTAATCATTCGTGACTCTTGTACTTCCTATATACCAGGGCTGTGCTTTGCGCTTATAATGATAATTTACTTATCAAAAAATAAAAGGTAAGGAGGCAAGGATAAAATTTGTTGGATTCCTTCTAAAAGGAAATCATTAGAAGTTAAGTCTTTCTATAAGGTGTTGTGTACTTCGGTAAGTTCCCCATTTCCTTGGAGGGTATTTGGAAAGTTAAGGATTCCTCGAGAGTGGCGTTCTTTGTATGGATGGCAACTTTGGGGAAAATCTTAATTTAGGATAATTTATAAAAGAGTAATGTTATTGTGGTGGATTGGTGATGTAAGTGTAAGAAAAGTGGGTAGTCTATTGATTACCTTTTTCATTGTGAGGTTGCAACAAAATTATGGAGTTCGCCTTTATAGTTGTTTGGTGTTGTATGCGTTATGTTTCGAAGGGTGAGAGAGTTGTTGGTGAATGGGAGGGGACAATTGGGACACCATACTGCTTTGAAAATGTGGAGGTTGGCACCCTTGTGTTTAATGTGGTGTAGTTGGAGAGAGCGGAACGCAAGGAGCTTTGAAGATTGTGAGACTGTGATGTTAGAGTTGAAGATGATACTGTTCCAATCCCTTTATATATGGATAGTATCATGGAATAGTCTGTCCGTTTCTAATTTTTTTTGAGTTTTGTTCTTTTTCTATACTTTAGGGGTTCTCTGCATACTGTGTACTAGATTACTAGGGTTGCATCATTTTGGGCTTTTAATGAATTTGAATTACTTATCAAAGAGAAAGAGTAGTTAAAACACATAGGCAGAAAGTATTCTTTGTTAATTGTTGAAAAATGTTTTATGTGAGTAATAGTTGATGGAAGAATTTATTTTATCCTGTTGAATATATTTCTTTTTTTTCTTGTTGTTTTTATCGCTTGTTTCGGTCATTAAAATTGTTTTGTGAATTCTGTACAGTAAATAAGGGTGAAAGGGGGTAGAGGGAATTATTTTTATTATTGTACGTCTTAACTGTCTGTATGTATATAATAGAAATGATTCTTTTTCTCATTTGGTCCTTCTCCCATTCCCCACTTTTCAAAATCATCATTGGATCTGTGAGTCCCATACATGGGAGCAGCTAATCAAATGGTGATTTTTTGAAAATGTGAGGACGGGAAAAGGATCAGGGTAGGATGTATAGCAATTCCCTAGATATAAAGACACTCCCGTACACACACATGGGCATATGTAAAATGGATGTTATTTATCTATTAATTTTCCTCCTTTTTGCTTTAACAGGGGCTGTTGCTATTCTACTTCTCCTGGCTGTTGCCCTACTTTGTGCATACGAACTTTGTGCTGTGTATGTTACAGCTGGTTCCAGGGCATCTGAGCGATATTCACCTTCTGGTTTCTTTTTTGGTGTATCCGCAATTGCCATAGCGATCAACATGCTCTTTATTTGCAGAATGGTATTTAATGGTAGGCCTTGCAATTTTTCTCATCCTGGTGCTTGTTTTCTCATTACCATCATTTCAGAGGTGTAATTGTGGTTTGGTACTTCACAATGCACTAGGCATGAATCTTAATGATGCATTAACGTGTAATTACTGGCATAATTTTTTTTAATGACTTTTTACTCTATCAATCTATGCAGGAAATGGCCTAGATGTGGATGAGTATGTGCGGAGGGCATACAAATTTGCTTATTCAGATTGTATAGAAGTTGGTCCTGTGGCTTGTTTACCAGAACCTCCAGACCCCAATGAATTGTATCCTCGGGAATCTAGTAGGCAAGTCCTTAATATTTTTGCTCTAGAATTAAGGTATTATATTGAATCAGCTGTTACAGGATCTTCAAAATGGTACCAACTATTGTTTTGTAGTAGGCTGGCATAGTTTTTTCAATCTCGTGATTTAAATTGTTGTATCTTTTGTTTGCCTAACGATCTGAAACAGACAAATTATGTTTCACAACTTGCGTTTCATGATTTGTGTTTGCAGGGCTTCACATCTTGGACTTCTCTACCTTGGCTCACTTATAGTACTTCTTGTGTACTCAATCTTATATGGTGTGACAGCAAAGGAGGCAAATTGGCTGGGAGCCATTACATCAGCCGCAATTATCATTCTTGGTCTGTTTTTAATCTGTCTGTTAGTATGTAGATTGGCAATTTACATTAATGTCTATGTGGATAACATAGATGTTATTTTGGTGCTAATCTATTCTTTGGCATTTCTTGTCATGTAGATTGGAATATCGGGGCCTGCCTGTATGGGTTTAAGCTTCTTAAAAGTCGTGTTGCAGCACTATTTGTAGCTGGCACATCTCGGGTTTTTCTCATTTGCTTTGGAGTATATTACTGGTTTGTTCTAGACTTTCTGATCGCAACTAGCAACTGTGATGCCACCGGTTTTGGTTACTGTTGTAACTGCCATATTTCTTCGTTTCAGGTACTTGGGGCATTGTGTTAGTTATGCAGTCGTGGCATCTGTGCTTTTAGGGGCTGCTGTTTCTCGTCATTTATCAGTTACAAACCCATTAGCTGCAAGGAGGGATGCCTTACAGAGCACGGTAATTCGCCTAAGAGAGGGATTTCGTAGAAAGGAACAGAATAGTTCATCTAGCTCCTCTGAAGGTTGTGGCTCAAGTATGAAACGCAGTAGTAGTGTTGAAGCGGGTCATCTTGGTAATGTAATTGAAGCAAGTAGCAGAAGTATGGCACAATGCACAGTTGATGGTGGTAACTGGAACAATGTTGTCCTTTGCCGAAATGCTAGTTCACAAGAGGGAATAAACAGTGACAAGAGCATAGATAGTGGAAGGCCAAGTATAGCCTTACGTAGTAGTTCTTGTCGCTCAGTTGTTCAAGAGCCTGAAGTAGGGACATCATTCGCTGATAAAAATGTTGATCACACCAGCTCCTTGGTGGTTTGTTCCAGTAGTGGTCTTGAAAGCCAAGGCTGCGAGTCTAGTGCTTCTGCTTCTGTAAATCAACAAACGTTAGATTTGAATTTAGCTCTTGCATTCCAAGAAAGGTTGAATGATCCTAGGATTGCATCTATGTTGAAAAGAAGGGCAAGAGAAGGTGACGTAGAACTAACAAGTTTATTGCAAGATAAAGGATTGGATCCTAATTTTGCCATGATGTTGAAGGAGAAGAGCTTGGATCCGACTATTCTGGCATTGCTACAGAGGAGTAGTTTGGATGCAGATAGAGATCATCGTGACAATACTGATATCACCATCATTGACTCGAACAGTGTTGAAAATGCTATGCCCAATCAAATTTCTTTGTCTGAAGAACTGAGGCTTCATGGGCTTGATAAGTGGCTCCAATTGTCCAGACTTGTACTGCACCACATAGTTGGTACTCCAGAAAGAGCATGGCTTCTATTTAGTTCTGTCTTCATCCTTGAAACAGTCATTGTGGCAATTTTTCGTCCAAAGACGATCATAATCATTAATGCTACTCACCAACAGGTAGCAGGATCTGTCTTTCCTTGGACTAATGTTCATTTTATTTGGTGGCATCGTGATTGGTTTATAAGTAGCTCCAGATAAATAGTGGGAACTAAATGGATTTGTATAATTTCATGATTGTTTGTTGTAGCTTGTTTCTACTCTTACATAAATAGCTCCAGATTAATAGTGGGAACTAAATGGATTTATATAATTTTAAGATTGTTTGTTGTAGCTTGTTTCTACTCTTACATATCTAGTGAATCGTTATGTTTGTAGTTTGAATTCGGCATCGCAGTGCTACTGCTGTCTCTGGTTGTCTGTTCAATCATGGCTTTCCTGCGTTCACTTCAAGCAGAAGAAATGGCCATGACATCGAAACCACGCAAGGTACCACCTCGCACATATTGAATATGATAATATTTACCGTGGAAGTTATTGAATTTGTATGTATCATCTGGTTTTGGAATTAACTCAGTGGTCAATAGTACTGTTACTCTCCAATATCTCTTCGGCTTGATTATTTGTGCTTGGAGATATAATTGTGGTTTTGTAATGGTCGTAGTTAACATTTCTGCAGTGTGTCTGTCTTTGAATTTGAAATGGATGTTTATATACTCTTGTAATGAACTAGTAAATGAATACACGATATATCATGGAAGGATGTCTACTTGCACATATGTTATGTTTAATATTTCAATGTCAATTTCATGAAAATGCTTATCTGGATAGAGTAATACATAGGGAAAAAGTCTGATATGAGCCTACAACCGTTTTGAATGCTTAGTTTTTCTCTTTAACCCTGCTTTACTACATGGATTAAAACCCTCTTAAAAGAGGCTGGCACTTATTCCATTTCCAATCTTAAGTAAGTTCATAAATATGGTACTTCAGTTACAAACTCCTGTATCAAATAGTCCACCATCATAAAAGTAATTATTACTGTTAACTCTAATACTTAAAATCCATCTATAACAATATGCAAATGCATTTAACTTCGTGCAGTAGTTTTCATGAGCGCTGCTTCTCTTGTTATAAGCTATTTCTAATGGAATTTTGGGTGTTTTATCTGTTGCAATTATACCATGTTTCTGCAGTATGGCTTTATCGCTTGGCTACTGAGCACTTGTGTTGGACTGTTGCTTTCCTTCTTAAGGTATGGCCTTTATGTTTTAATAGACCATTTTCATTGTTTCTTGTTTTTCCTAATGTGCTGATGCTGTTTTCTGGAGCACATATCCTTTGATGTATGAACCGAATGATTCTGTTATGTTATGCAACTGCTTTAGGTTCATTAGAATGGTTAACCATGTGTTGGTAGATTCTGGCATCCAAAAATTGCTTGCATTTTTTTACTAGCTTATAATTTGCTTTTGTACCTTTTTCTTAAAAAATATTAAATTCTGTACACATGGTTATCAACATTCCCAAATGACTTCCATTTTCATAGTTCTATTTCTGAACTAGACCTTTTATGCAGCATTTATGAACCAACTTAATTGGTTAAGTTACATACTCTTTAGCGTGATTGAGGATATACCAGCAATAGGTTCAAAGTTGATTGCATAGTATGCCCATAGAATGCCCTCTGCAATGCTTAAGCCTTTGTCACTTTGTGTTCTGTATCATTGAGAAGACTGCAGGAATTGCAGTAGAGTTCCCTTTAGGTATGATGTTTGGCCTAGTGACAGCATATTATTAATGAAGGAAACCAGTTTGATAAATACTACAATAATGAAGAAATGATTAGTAACAGAAAGTTTCCAGATTAGTTGGACTGCAAAATAGATTCTCCGAGTGTAATTTTGGTGAAATATACAACCAAAGGAAGATGAAGATTGATGGCTGTAACATAACCATCAGTGTCCTTGTTATTTCTTATCTTTTTATTTTTATTTTTTATTTTTTGTTTACAGATTAAGTAGCGGTATATAGAAGTACTGTATGTCCATAAAACAGTTTAGGTTAGGTTTGATTAAGATCCAAGTCAAATATGACAAAGATCTTACAAATATAACAAAGAGAATAGCAGTACGTTTTTTAGTAAAGTTTTCTTTCCGTCATTTTCATTTTTACTATAAATTCATCCAAAGATTTTTTTTTTTTGCTATAAACTAAAATAATTTTGGTTCCTTTTTATTTCTAATGTGGCTGTTGCATTAGCTGCATACCCTATTATGCATTGATATTTGTGTTTGTTTTGCAGCAAATCATCAGTTCTTCTTGGATTGTCTTTGACTGTTCCACTTATGGTCGCATGCCTTTCTATCGCCATTCCCATATGGATCCGTAATGGTTACCAGTTCTGGCTTCCTCGAGTACAATGTGCTGGTAATGCTGGAAATCATCATTTTCCTGGGACAAAGGAGGTTTGATCTTTGTCTCTTGCCCTCACTGCTCTAATGTAACTGCATGATTATCTTTTAAGTATGCAGGGTTGTAAATGAGATTTAATTTGTGTTCTAGGATGAAATCTCATGCACACAGACCGTGCATTGAGGCTTGCTGGTTGTGTTACTATGTTATTTTTTCAGCTGGTGGAATTTTTACTTTTTTTTTTTTTTTCATAATTAGTATTGGGTATTTTCACTGCTTTAAAGGTTGGTTTTCTTATTTATCTATGTCCTCTTGCATAGTTTGGTGTCAGCTACATTTGTATTTGTAGACATGCCTCTGATTCTGCCCTTTATATTTAACACATGCACAGTGCATATGCTTAAATTAGTTTTGTTGAATTTGTGTGCTTGTGTTGTATGCTATCTATTGTATATGCTTTTGCTATATAAATTAAGGTCTCAGTTTTCTGTTATATTAGATTTCTTTTATTTATCTGCGTTCTCCTTTGTTCATGTGTTGTATGCTATCCATGTATATGGCTTTTTCCTTTTTACACTTCTCCTCAGTTTCTTTCTGTTTTCTGACTTGCTACATTTTCCCCATTTCGCTGGTCTTGACACATATAATATACTATATGATGATTTAGGCATTGATAAGTCTTTATTCCTTGAAGGCCCATGTTGCACTTTTCTTAGTTTTGTGTTTTCCATCTTGCTATCTCCTTCGTGGGTGGCGTTTTTTGTGTGGATAGCAACATTAGGGAAAATATTGATGCTCAATAATTTGAGAAAGATAAATGTTATGGTGTTGGAGTAGTATTGCATGTGTAAGAAAAGTGGGGAGTCCATTAATAATTAACTGGTTCATTGTGAATGTAGCAAGAGAATTATGGAGTTCCATTCTTAATCTGTTTGGTGTGGAGTGGGTTATGCCTAGATGGGTATTTGATTTGTTGGTTAGTAGGGGATGACAGGTTGGGTGTGGTACAGTTATGAAAGTATGGAGGTTGACTCTATTGTGCTTAATGTGGTGTTTTTGGCGAGAGAGAAATGCTTGGGGCTTTGAAGATGTAGAGACTTCGGTTACAGTGTTGTAGAAATTTGTGATCAACACTTTATATACTTAGATATCTGCCCATAATAGTTTGCTTGTTTATAATTTTGCAGATTTTTTGAATTTTTGTTCTTTTTCTTTAGATTAGGAGTTTTCTTGTATACTTCTTGTATACTAGGGTTGTGCCCCTTTGCGCTTAATTAATGATAATGAAACTACTAATAAACTGAAAAAAAAACAACAACAACAACAGAATTCTCATGCTTCAAAAATCTCCTTGTTTCGGTTTTCATTCTTCATAATAACTTCAATTTCTACAAGCTTTAACTATCCAAAGAAGCACATATCATTCTTTTAATTTTGAAGGGTCTAGTGGTTTAGAAGTCTATTGTAACTCTTAGTCATTGTCCTTTCTAATTTTGTACCTTTTCTACCTGGAATTTGTTTTTTAGTATCTTGATTTCCTTTCACAGTTCTAGCTAAATATTGTTCTCTTTCAGGGTGTTGTTCTTACCATTTGCATATCAGTATTTGCCGGATCTGTATTAGCACTGGGCGCGATAATATCTGCAAAGCCTTTAGATGATTTAGGGTACAAGGGATTGACTGGTGAACAGAAAAGCTTTAGCTCTCCTTATGCATCGGCTGTGTACCTTGGTTGGGCAATGGCGTCTGCAATTGCTTTAGTAGTTACTGGTGTGCTTCCAATTGTTTCATGGTTTGCAACATATCGGTTTTCTCTTTCTTCTGCCATCTGCGTTGGGATATTCTCAGGTAGTATATCTAAATTTGCTTTGGTTTTGATTCCTGACCCTTCAATTGGAACCCCCTTGGGTTGGATTGACATGTTAATCTATCATATTCTTTGCTGCATTTCTTTGTAGTTGTTCTTGTGGCATTTTGTGGTGCATCCTATTTAGAAGTTGTCAAATCTAGGGATGATGAGGTTCCAACCAAGGGTGATTTCCTGGCTGCTTTACTTCCTTTGGTTTGTGTTCCAGCAGTGCTGTCACTGTGCTCTGGTTTGCATAAATGGTGAGTAACTCATGGTTTTAATTTAGTACCTTAGTTGTACTATGCGTATTAAACAAACACAATGTTCAGATATTTCAGAGATAGGCATAGATAGTATCATGGCTGCTCGTTCACCTTCTTATATGCTGAGATAAATATTTGCAGGAAAGATGATGATTGGAGACTTTCTCGAGGTGTATATGGATTTGTTAGCATTGGTCTTCTCCTCCTGCTTGGTGCAATATCAGCTGTTATAGTTGTTGTTAAACCTTGGACTGTGAGGCTTACTTTGGTTTTTGCAGTTCATTTTAGCTTTAAGCTGTAGTGAACCTATCTCATTTGGTGCTTTTTTTTCCCCTTCTATCGGAAACAGATTGGTGTAGCATTTCTCTTGGTTCTTCTCATGTTGGTACTAGCTATTGGTGCTATTCACCACTGGGCTTCAAACAATTTTTATTTGACCAGAATACAGATGCTCTTTGTTTGTTTCCTCGCTTTTCTTTTGGCTTTGGCAGCATTTCTTGTTGGATTGGTTGAAGGTAAAAAACATAATCCATTACTATCCTATATTATTTTCCATGCCCCATATCTTCATAGTTCTCTAGCAAAAATTGTTCCTGTGCTTCTTGTGACATTAACTCTTCTCACATTTGCTGTTCAGATAAACCATTTGTTGGCGCCTCTGTTGGTTATTTTTCATTTCTGTTTCTTCTTGCTGGAAGAGCATTGACTGTGAGTTATTTCGCTCTATTTTCATTCAAACTTCACATCTTTTTGTTTGTATTTGGTTTTGTCTTATTTCTGGTTGTTCTGTCTCCTCTTCATTTATATTATAGTATAACCCTTTTTGTGCAGGTTCTTCTTTCACCTCCAATTGTAGTTTATTCTCCAAGAGTACTGCCTGTATATGTCTATGATGCTCACGCAGATTGTGGAAAGAATGTCAGGTGTGTCAAGTGTCCTGTTTATTTTGTCTTTCTTTTGTTAGCATATTTCTAACTCTATTTTTGCTGTACTTTTGCTATCGACATGGTATGTACTGTGACTGGATAATTTCTTCAAACCTAATGACTTTCAAATCAATTGCTTGATAGTGCTGCATTTCTTGTGCTCTATGGGATTGCATTGGCGACTGAGGGCTGGGGGGTTGTTGCCAGTTTGAAAATATATCCACCATTTGCTGGTGCTGCTGTATCAGCAATTACTCTTGTTGTGGCCTTTGGATTTGCTGTCTCTCGTCCATGCCTGACTCTTAAGGTTTGTGCACTACTGTAACCAATTTGTTGCTGCAACTTGGAGTTGATTCACAACTATCTTTGTCATCTTTTCAAAGTTTTGCTTCTATCTAAGGATGATATTTACTTCGATCTACAGATGATGGAAGATGCTGTGCATTTTCTTGGTAGGGAAACCGTTGTTCAAGCAATTGCTCGATCTGCGACGAAGGTGTGTCGATTTTGTTACAAATTGCCTTTTGGACATTATCCCCAGATTTCCAGATAATTACTGAACATTTTTTTCTTCTTGTTTTGGGGGTCATCGCTGTGATATTAGATTTATTATATATGAAGCCTAGATTGTTATTTATTATGTTATCTTCTCAACTCAGCTCAGTTTCTGTTATCTAGAATTGCTGATCCACACTACTCTCTGTTGGTACTTTCTCTCTCACACGCACAACAGAAGACATGCATACATATGTAAACACACTCGTTGTGGTGGTCCAGTATTGTCTGTCTGTTTGATATTCAGAAATTTTAATTAGTTCTGCAGATTGCATTCTCAAATATAACCAATTGTCTTCTACTTGTGCTTTGTTCTTTTCCCTATTTTCATGTGTTTGTGATACTTGGTGTTGGAAACTATATTCAGAAAATCTTAGTGTGCTGTCTCATTTAGCAATTTTTTGTACCATAACTTATGATATAACTTAAATGGGGCTCTGGACAATTAGAGATGTATTCATGGGTAAAAACCTTCTTCCATCAGTTCTGCTGCAATTGAAACTGCACTTGAAATTAAAAACCTTGAGTATCAGCACGTTAAGGTACTTATAAATGTATGCAACTTTTTTTTCCCTGCCTTTTAGCAAAGGCATAAAATTAACTGCTGCTAATGATTAGAGGTGGCAATATTGG
The DNA here is from genome assembly GCA_900184695.1 of Betula pendula. Classification (NCBI taxonomy): domain Eukaryota; kingdom Viridiplantae; phylum Streptophyta; class Magnoliopsida; order Fagales; family Betulaceae; genus Betula; species Betula pendula. The sequence goes on along the minus strand of FXXK01000801.1, from coordinate 27,772 downwards.
TTTTTGACAATGTGATCACCAAGGATCTCCTAACGCTTACAAATTTTTTGCTTCGGAATTTACCTTAGACAAAACCTTAATAGATACTTTTTGATTATTGTCAATTTGTTCATATTTTCTGGCACCTCATTATCATGGAATGGTTTCAAACAAGTTTATGTTTTGATATTTTAGAATGTATGGTCTTTCATCTGACTTCCAAATTTGTCTACATTTATGTATGAATGACTGGGAGGCAATTCTTCAAATGCAAGAGAACGGAGATATAGATGAGAGTTTTCATTTGAACAAAATAATAATAATTTAGTGGTCCAGAACCTCAAGAAAACTTTCTAAATTACTCAAATACTAACTTGAGAAAATAAATCCAAAGAAACAATTAGAAGTGCAGCACGCAACTGAAAATTCTGGAATAACTGGACATATGTTAGGTTGCATCAAAGACCAAATTACCTAATGAAAAATTTAATGATTCTATCGGTTAATATCTCCTTGCAGGGTACACATATAGTAGTACTGTCATCATGGCTCAACATTATAATTTAGTGGTCCAGAACCTCAAGGAAACTTTCTAAATGTCTCAAATACTAACTTGAGAAAATAAATCCAAAGAAACAATTAGAAGTGCAGCGCGAAACTGAAAAGTCTGGAATAACAGGATATATGTTAGGTTGCATCAAAGACCAAATTACCTAATGAAGATTTTTATGATTCTGTCAGTTAATATCTCCTTGCAGGGTACACATGCAGTAGTACTGTCATCATGGCAACAATTTTGAGATATCAGCTATATTGTGCTTTCTTTTTATTAATAGGAGATTTCGATTTCAAAACATTATCTTTTGCTTTCATTTTATTAATAGGAGCTTTACATTTCAAAACATTAATAGAAATGTGCATTTGAAAGATTTTGATTGTTTTTTGCTTTACATATTATTTCAGGATGATTGCTTATTTATTTTGTTGGACATTGTGTCTTTTATACTTTACTAATCATGTTGGAATGCTTTCATTAGGTGAATGTTTTCATTCTTATTTGACTAAGTAAAGGTGGTATTTAAGTTCAACAGAGTTCAATTTGTTTCCCTTGCAGACGAGAAATGCTTTATCTGGAACTTATTCAGCTCCACAGAGATCTGCCAGTTCAGCTGCTCTTTTGGTAGGAGACCCTACCATTATGCGTGACAGGGCTGGAAATTTTGTGCTTCCCAGGGCTGATGTCATGAAACTAAGAGACCGTTTAAGAAATGAAGAATTAGTTGCTGGATCATTCTTCAGCAGAATCAGATATGGAAGAACATTCCGCCATGGTCATGCCAATGATGTAGATCACCGAAGAGAAATGTGTGCTCATGCACGTATTTTGGCTTTGGAAGAGGCAATTGATACTGAATGGGTGTACATGTGGGATAAATTTGGTGGATATTTACTTCTTTTGCTTGGTTTGACTGCTAAGGCGGAACGAGTGCAGGTGACCAAAAAAAAAGAAAAGCCCTGAGCTGCTTACTATGCATGATAGGTGTTTGGTTATTGATTATCATATATCATTGTTTTCTTCCTGTTGTAGGATGAGGTACGCTTGAGACTCTTTCTTGATAGCATAGGATTCTCAGACCTAAGCGCCAATAAAATAAAAAAATGGATGCCAGAGGACCGTAGGCAGTTTGAAATTATTCAGGAGAGGTAGTTACATGTCAAACAAGAATTTGACTCTTACGTATATTGGCTTTTTTATTTTACCAAACAGAGGACTCTTAAATTTATGTGGTGTTTCTGAACCTCCATCTACATGAATTTTGTAGTTATATAAGAGAAAAGGAGATGGAAGAGGAGATTTTAATGCAGAGACGTGAAGAAGAGGGAAGAGGTAAAGAAAGAAGGAAGGCTCTTCTGGAGAAAGAAGAACGTAAATGGAAGGAGATAGAAGCTTCACTTATTTCCTCTATTCCTAATGCTGGCAGCCGAGAGGCAGCTGCCATGGCAGCAGCGGTACGCGCAGTTGGAGGTGATGCTGTTCTTGATGATTCTTTTGCACGAGAGAGGGTTTCAAGCATTGCACGTAGGATTCGCACAGCTCAGTTAGCTCGCCGAGCACTTCAGGTTGAGTTTTTTATAGTTATACTTTGGTGTTTGGATTCTTGTCAAATTACCACTTATATAGATTTGTTTCCATGTCCAGCTCTTGAGGTTGTCTATATTGGCTTTCCAAAATTTTTATACAAGCCATATCCACATTTCTTTTCCTCTAGAATGTAATACGCCCACCCTGCGTTATCGGCGCCATATCCATATCATGTTTGCCCCGTCATCTACCCAGAATATTTCTTCCTGGATTTAAAATTAAATATGCTGGGGAGGGTACAGACATGTAGCAGTATATCCACACCAGCACGGCATTTATTTATACATAGCTCCATGTTTGCCCCTTCATCTACACAGAATATTTCTTACTGGATTTAAAATTAAATTTGCTCGGGAGGGTACAGAAATGTTAGTGTATCCACACCATCACTACATTTATTTTAATCTTGCTTAATATTTTTCTGCTGATCTGTTCAGTCTAGCTTATTTGGACCTTTGTGATTTCTGATGGTCAATCGAGATGCATTGCCTTTTGGTATTCTCAACCAGTATGACTCTGAAGCTAGTGCTTGTTAATGTTATTGGCAGACGGGGGTTGCAGGTGCTGTGTGTATTCTTGACGATGAACCAACTACAAGTGGCAGAACCTGTGGCCTGATTGATCCCAGTGTATGTCAAAGTCAAAAGGTTAGTTTTTCCATTGCGGTGATGATCCAACCCGAGTCTGGACCCGTTTGTCTCTTAGGCACTGAATTTCAGAAAAAAGTATGTTGGGAAATTCTGGTGGCTGGTTCTGAACAAGGTATTGAGGCTGGACAAGTTGGGCTTAGATTGATTACCAAAGGTGATAGACAAACAACTGTTGCAAAGGAGTGGAGTATCAGTGCCACAAGTATTGCAGATGGAAGGTTTGAATTTCTTCTTAATGTACTTGGACAATTCTGCCATATTACAGTGCATGTGCTTTCAATCTCTCTTTCATATAATTTATTTTGGACCTTTTTGTCTCCCATTCTGTTGTTTGCATGTCTCTGTCATGGTTGCATTGTGCTGTTATCATCAATACTGTAACAATAATTCACTTTCACCTGTGTTTTATAAATGATTTGCAGGTGGCATATTGTGACAATGACAATTGATGCTGATCTAGGTGAGGCAACTTGCTTTCTGGATGGTGGTTTTGATGGCTACCAGACTGGGTTACCATTGCGTGTGGGTAATAGCATTTGGGAGCAGGGGACAGACGTTTGGATTGGTGTTAGACCACCTATAGATATGGATGCATTTGGGAGATCAGATAGTGAAGGAGTTGAGTCTAAGATGCATATTATGGATGTTTTCCTTTGGGGAAGGTCTTTAAGTGAAGATGAGATAGCTGCTCTTCATGCTGCTATTGGATCAGCTGATTTTAGTACCATCGACTTTCCAGAAGATAATTGGCAATGGGCTGATTCACCCTCTAGAGTATGTGCTTTTCAATACTTTTGTATTTTTGCTCAAATTTTGAAAGAAGCAGAACATTGTATTTTATGTCTATCTGAACCTGTCACTAATTACTGCGTAATGTGCTTTGTATAGGTTGATGGGTGGGATAGTGATCCTGCGGATGTAGATCTATATGATAGGGATGATGTAGATTGGGATGGACAGTATTCAAGTGGGAGAAAAAGAAGGTCAGATCGTGATGGGGTTGTGATCGATGTGGATTCTTTTGCCAGGAGATTTAGGAAACCTAGGATGGAAACACAAGAAGAAATCAATCAACGGATGCTTTCAGTGGAACTGGCTGTCAAAGAAGCCCTCTGTGCAAGGGGAGAAAGACATTTCACCGATCAAGAGTTTCCTCCAAATGATCAGTCGTTATTTGTAGATCCCAAAAATCCCCCTGTGAAGTTGCAGGTGTGTTTTCTTGACTAGTTGATATATTGCTTTTAGATGTGTTTATTATCTTGATGACTGCAAGCCTTTTGGTTTTCCAACATAGGTTGTTTCTAAGTGGATGCGGCCTGCTGAAATTGTGAAAGAGAGCCGCATGGATTCTGGTCCATGCTTGTTTTTTGGGGCTGCAAATCCTTCAGATGTTTGTCAGGTTTAGTCCCTTTGTAACATCTCATGTAAAACTTTAGTCTGAATCATCTTCATTATTGTTAAGAGTTGCATCTCTTGAAGATAATTAGTTGATGCTTTGCTTGCTTTAATAAGTTGGTTAATTGTCTATTAAACAGGGCCGATTGGGTGATTGTTGGTTTTTAAGTGCCGTGGCTGTTTTAACAGAGGTTTCACGAATATCAGAAGTGATTATTACTCCAGAGTATAATGACGAAGGAATCTACACTGTCCGCTTCTGTATTCAGGTAATTAGAACATAACATGGGCTAGTTTTTTGAACAGTAAAAAGGGGGAGGGGGAATCAAACATTTTCTGTGTCCGCTTTGGGTTGGTATCCTGGTGTGTGCTTTTCCAAATGATGTGCCTACAATTTATGATGGACAAAACTTATGGCTTGTTTCATGTTCTAGACTTTTTCATAATGTAATGAGAGTTTATTTAACTTTCTGCAGCTGGAGGAGAGACCTTAACTTAGTTAGCTGAAAGCAACAAATGTCCTTATCAAAGTCCTTGAAAAAATTATGTTGAAACTTTTCTTTTTAGGGCTCCTAGGGTTTCAGTATAAGAGGAGAAAGTTCAAAAGCTATAATTTGTTGTGAAAAATTATTCAATGTCTTTGCCCTTGGAATAGGAATCATCTCTATTCCGTAAAATAACGTTACTTTAGGTCCTATGATGGAAGAATGTCTTGTGAATTCTCTATCTCGGGCAGTCAGGTTAATTGCATTAAGAAGTTAAGCAATGCCAATGCCCAGCCTTCCACCATAGGGGCTGGGGTGTAACTCAAGCTTAATTTCATTTGGCTTGATTCTCTACTAGTCAGCTGTAGATCCATTTGGATGGACGTGCTCTTGGCTTTTCTTGAAGAATGACCTTGCTATATTTCTTTCCAGATGGATGAATTTTTGCTAGGTTGTGATTCCCAGTTCCTTGATTGATGCAACTTATTATTGTGAATCATGAAATTCATTGTTGTGTTATGTCTTGCCATGAGAGATATCTGAAGTTTGTTAAAATAGTTTCTTTTAGTTATTGATGTGATTAGCTTTTTTATGACTGCATATTGTGGTTTTCTTCTTCTCTTTCTAGGGTGAGTGGGTCCCGGTTGTTGTGGATGATTGGATTCCATGTGAAGCGCCTGGTAAACCTGCATTTGCAACCAGCAGGAAGGGGAATGAGCTCTGGGTCTCTATATTGGAGAAGGCATATGCCAAATTGCATGGATCTTTTGAGGCATTAGAAGGTGGGCTTGTTCAGGATGCTCTTGTGGACCTCACTGGTGGTGCTGGTGAGGAAATTGACATGAGGAGTGCCCAAGCCCAGATTGATCTTGCAAGTGGTAGACTGTGGTCTCAGTTGTTGCGCTTCAAACAAGAGGGGTTCCTTCTTGGTGCTGGGAGTCCTTCTGGTTCAGACGTACACATTTCTTCCAGTGGCATTGTGCAAGGGCATGCTTACTCTTTACTGCAGGTATATTCGCGATACTACTTATCTGATAATATTGATCATATACCACCTTAAAAACTTTGACTAAGTTGATTTTTTCTTCTCTAATTAACTACTATTTAGGTGAGAGAAGTTGATGGCCATAAGCTTGTGCAAATTAGAAATCCATGGGCTAATGAAGTTGAATGGAATGGGCCTTGGTCTGACTCGTCCCCTGAGTGGACTGACAGGATGAAGCACAAGCTGAAGCACATTCCCCAGGTACTTATTCTGATGCTGTATTATATCAGAGGATTACTGTGGTTTTACTTTGAGTTTTTCTCTCTTTCCTATATGAGTTTTTGTTATTATTTAGATCATTTTAAATTGGACATAATCTTACCTAATGGTTGGACTTCAGTGAAATCTTTTGCTAATTGCCTGAACTTTGTACTTCTTGAACAGTCAAAAGATGGTATATTCTGGATGTCTTGGCAAGACTTTCAGATTCATTTCCGATCAATATATGTTTGTCGTATCTACCCTCCAGAGATGCGCTATTCCGTTCATGGACAATGGCGCGGTTACAGTGCTGGTGGCTGCCAAGATTATGAAACATGGAATCAAAATCCACAGTTCCGATTGAGAGCCATTGGATCAGATGCATCATTCCCCATTCATGTGTTTATAACCTTAACACAAGTAAGCTTAGTAATGGACCTTCAGGCTTCAGTCAAGTTTGTATTTTATAAAAGCAATATTTTTCACTGGATCTTTTCTGACTTCTCTGCTTTTTTTTTTTGTTTTAAATAAAAAAAATAGGGAGTGGGTTTCTCAAGAACCGCAGCTGGTTTCAGAAATTATCAATCCAGTCATGATTCAATGATGTTCTACATTGGGATGAGGATACTCAAAACCCGTGGCCGTCGTGCTGCTTACAACATATACCTACATGAATCAGTTGGTGGGACAGACTATGTCAATTCTAGAGAAATATCATGTGAAATGGTTCTGGACCCCGATCCAAAGGGTTACACTATAGTGCCTACAACTATACACCCTGGGGAAGAAGCACCATTTGTTCTTTCTGTTTTCACGAAAGCATCAATATCCCTGGAAGCTTTATAGTATGAAGAAAATGGCTCTTCAGTTGGTTTTTTTGTCCATTGGACTGAGAGCGTATTTGCGGAATTTTTGAATTGCTTGGGTTGTCGGGGATCACGAAATCCTGCAGGCAGGTTTTGTTGGACCTCAGTATACAGAATCACAAGGTAAGTTTCTGCCTCTCCAATGTAATTTAGCTGTGCTTTCACAAAAGAATCTAGCAAATTCCTTTTGATTGGGTCATTTAGATTCACAAGCACTTTCCAATGGGGAGCCTTGTCCTTTATGCATCTTCATTCCTTTTCCTTTTTCTTAATCTTAGGTCTTTGCAGGTCATATGTTGTGATTCTCTGCCGTGAGGATGGCCTATGAGTTATCAATCCATTGGAGTAGTGCAACCTAACCTTCATTCTTTCCGCAGGCTCTCACAGCTTTGAAAGATATGATTCCTGAATGAGCTGCAATGAGATTACACAGACAAGAGGGATGATTCAATAGAAATGCTGTCCATAAAATCTGGTCTCTTTCGGGTTACGTGCTTCTGCATGGCATTGGGGAGAGGGTTCTCGGCGTTTTTCTGTACATAAGCAGGTATTGTAAGGGATATAGGATGTGTCATCATGTAAATGAGGGTGGAAAAGAAAGATGAAAAGCAATAGGAAAATAATTAGTAATGCCTAGTTTAAGGGGAATACAGAAAAAGCATTGTAGCTGGGAAAAGGGTTTATAATTTCAGCTGCAGTTTTGAAAAGTGCTTTGTAATTGGAAAAGAAATTGTACAAATGTTTGTTGTTGCAATATAATCCCCAATTAATATTGGTTGTAATCTTCCTTTTTGTTGGTTCCTCCATATAGTTTTTTTTTTTTTTTTTTGGGGGGGGGGGGGGGGTCGTAATAACTAAATTCAGTCGGTTGTATTATGGCCTTGGAGTAAATTTTTTATCAATCATTTTAATTGTTAAAAGTAGGGCATCGAGAGAAAGCAACATGTGTGCTCGGTTCAAAGAAAAGAGAATCAGAGGCTTATTTATTCTTGGTTGAACCAACCTGACTCATTGCTCTCCGGACCTTTTTCTAAATCCTTGTGTAGGTTGCCGTCCTACACAAGAATGGGATCCTTTATATTTCACCCACATTTATTTTACGGTCTAAATTTTGTTTTGTTGCATCTAAAGATGTATATCATACCGTATCATTTAAAATTTTGGTTTTGGTTTTACTTTTTATGTGAATGCACGATGGAGATTTTTTTGAATTTCGTTGGGCATTTGATTGGATTGTGTGGAAATTTATTAGATTTTGGAATTTTATTGAAATTGATTAGTTTTGGTGGTTTTATGTTAGCTATATTTACGAGCTTTTTTTCTAATTTTTTTTTCCTAATTATATTTACGAGCTTGAATTAGGTTTTTTATCGATTGATTTTTTTTCTTCTACGGGCGTATTGTTGGTGGAGATTTCTCGAATTTTTTAGGAATTTGGTTGGATTTTGTGGGAATTGATTAGGTTTAGGTGAACTTTGAAAGGAATTTGGTAATGTATAATAGGAGGAACCAAGAGAACTTAAATCTTAAAGTATTTAAAATTGTGACAAGTGGTATAAATTGGTGAACACAAGCGCTGTTTCACACGCACAGAGACAGGGCTGGCCTCCTAGTGCTGGAGGCCCTGCCTTCTGTTTCACGCAAAACGAGGTTTCTTCAAATTTGATTTTTCTAATTTGTAATTCATGTATTATTATTATTTATTTATTCATTTTTATTATTATTATTTTTCTAATTTTGTAATTCATGGTTTTTTTTTTTTTTTTTTTTTCTAATCAAGAAACCAGGGGGACAACAGGGAAAAAGGGAATTGTAATTCATGTTTATATGTACATATATAGGAACCTATTATGCATGTATGTTTGTGTTATGTATTTTCCTCATGCT
>FXXK01000801.1:0-18963 GCA_900184695.1 Betula pendula | reverse complement strand
GTAGATTTTCAACTTTGAATTTGATTTCAAGAGACAAATCAAATCTAAGAGTTGAAAATTTACAGTATGGGTACTGTAATAATCTACAGTATAGGTGCTATTACACACCCAAAGGTGGGTCCTTTTCCTACCAATAAGCATTTTGAGAAAATGAGGCCGCCACACGTCTTGTGCAGTTCGTCGAACATTGTCATTATGCACGATGGTGATGAGTACGCAGTGTTGGTGTGGGAGTAACTGAGGACAGACTTGGTGGCAATAATCAGGGAGGCGTAGGAGGGTTGTCCGATTGGAGTCTACAAGGTGAAGTGGTGGATGATCCAAATTCTCTGTGGGATCGATGCGTGTCATAGGAAGATGATCGTGCATAAAGGCTTGAAGAACAGTAATATGTTAGTTTTGAATGATGGGGTGCTCAAGCTCGCAAATTTTAGGTGGGTAATGGACGAAGTTTCGTTTTTTTGGGTGCGGGTGGGGATTGTTTGGGTTGGTGGGAAAAGAGAAGAAATGAATGGAAAGGGAATGAGAAAATTATATCCTTTTTGGTTGATAGGTTCGTTACTTTTGATGGGGTTGGTCAGAATTTTGAATTTTTAACCTAATTTCAAAGTTTTGTGATTTTTTAAGTTTGTTTGGTTGGGCGGAAAGAAAATAAAAGAAAGCAGAAGAAAGGGAATAAGAGAAAGAAAATTTTGTTCTTTTTGGTTGATGGGTTTGGGCTGCTGTTAATCAGAATTTTGAATTTTTAGACCATTTGGGTTCATGGATTGTGTTAAGTATTAATTTTACTCTAGTGAGTGTTTTGGAGTACTTGATCCTTTGTAGATGATGTTAGAATCTTGAATTTTGTCTTGATGTGTTTAATTCACTGTTAACATAGGAAAGCTTTGCATTATTATTGCTTCATTACATCTCACGAACAAGCTTGGTGCATTATGGCGAATGAGAATTAGTCCCTACAACTACAAGCAATTGCTGAAAAGGATAGCCATTGACTGTTGGTGATGACAATACATCTACTTTTGTGGATTAAACTCAAACAACATTACTGCATTTGTCATATTTCATGTTTTAGACGAAATAATTATGAAAACTAATTAGATTACACAAGTTAATACAGACACAGTGGATAATGTGAATGTTTCATGCTCATTTATCCATCAGCTGCTAATTTGAGGTAAATTTAAGGATTCAAACTTATTTAATTTTCAAAAGAAAACATACATTTTCACATTTGGTCGTTATTGGTACTTCCTGCAAGCATATAAATGTACAGTAACCCAGCAAATAAAGAGATTTCATTATTATTATTCTTTTTTACTATTCCTTCCCAAGTAGTTTCCTCAAAATGATTTTTAAAATTAAATTATAATGAAAAAACAATGAGCACAGAGCGGGTTATTGGCTAATATTTATTATATATGGTTCAACATCTAAATTATGAGCCTTTGCCTGTGTTGCCAAAAACAATTAAACAAAAACAAAAATTGAATTCTGCTGACTGTATTGAATTCCAATCAAGAAGGCACAGAAAATATCAAGTAAAGTTACTCTTCACACTTAATTTATACTAGTGGTTGATGTGACGTGTTTTAAGTGACTTTTTATGTCAGTCACTCTAAAAAACAAATAGAAAGCCACTAAAACACGTCATGTCAAACAATATAAAATAGATGTGATAAATAGGTATGAAGAGTAGTATTCCTTAAAAATATCAGATTTAGTGATAACCCTTTTTACTATTTCAGTGGCAAGGAATCTAGGGTGGGATAGCTCAAATCCAAAATCTAAACCAGTTGTAAATGTACCCATGCATATGCAATGCACCTTCGGCAGTACCCGTGAGAAGAAATAAAAGCAAAATGTAAAGCATGCGTCAGAAGAAGACAAAAAGAATCATTGAAGGACAAGGAACAAGTCCATGCCAAGAAAAAAAGTAAGAAAATTATTTTAGGAAACTAAAACTGGCAGAGCAATTTCTACAATGAAATAAAAAAAAACAATATAAGACAGAGACCCTCTTCATCCTTGATTTTCTTTCCTTTTTTTTTTCTTGCTTTTTTCCCCCACCACCCCTTTTTCTGCTCTCCCTCCTAACCACAAAAATTAAATTCCCTGCCAGCCTCTGTATCCATTTAAATTTCTCATTCTGAATCACTATCCATACTTCCCATCGCCTTCAATCCTCTGGGTCTCTGCATCAAATTTTTAGCCAAATCACGTACCCTTCTAGCAACAGTATGAATCTACCTATATCCCTAGATATGGTTGCTCAGAAAACACAGGTAAAAGTAAAAGAAAATCCATTTAAGTCAAAGCTCAAGCTGAGTGGACACAATTTTTCAAATCCCAAGTATCTAATACTCGATTTATTTCAATTTTCTTCTCTTTTTCCTACATTTTCTTAGCAACCAAGACAGCATTAAGGGAATCATTAAACAAACACAACAAATCAACTGTATGAATTTACCAATATGGCAATATCCCTAGATATGGTTGCTTAGAAAACACAGATAAAAGTAAAAAAAGCCATTTAAGTCAAAGCTCAAGCTGAGTGGACACAGTTTTTTCAAATCCCAAGTATCTAATACTCGATTTATTTCAATTTTCTTCTCTTTTCCTACATTTTCTCAGCAACCAAGACAGCATTAAGGGAATCATTAAGACAACCACAACAAATCAATACCTTCTTTGAAGCCTTTTTCTCCCGCACTTCATACCTCTCTTGGCACAGATCCGACAGCCATGCACCTGGACTGACCAACTGCATGCAAAATACAGGAAAAATAAAGGCATAAACACACAACCAAGTCCAATTTTTTTTTAAAAAAACAAATTGTCTTCTACCTAATTTTTATATCAAAACAGAAAATTCCTCACAGGTATGATTAATAGACTTACGAGTAAGCTTCTTTGTACCAGCTTAGCCCTCTTCTTGGGCCTCTGAGGAAGCTTACACCCTTTCATAGCCATAAAATCCTCCTCCTTTTCTTTGCTAGACAGTGTAACAAAAAGCTTTGGCCAAACAAGCGCTTTATCCTCCTTTACATGATCCATCAACACCTTCCCATTATCATCAAAGCCTAATGAACCCCTGGTTGTGTAATATCGATCTTCCTTTTCCGGTGATGCCATCAAAGCCTTTCGGTTATTCAATGGCGAGTCAGAGTTCCTAAGGGACCAAAAACAAACAGAAAGTTCAGCAATTTCCTTCTCTAAATGATCAATTTGGTTGTGTAAAGTCCTATAGGATTACACTAAATAGTACTTTCATATGATCGTAATAACAACCACTTCAGCCAACTTCAATATGATTCCCATTGTTGTATGTTTCTTATCCTACCTTTTCTTAGCAACTTACTTATCAAAAAAACCTTTTCTTAGCAACCAATCAGATATAAATCAAATCAAACTTTATTTTTTTCTTCTCAATTGTTTTCTTCCATTTCAGTGGTACATCATTAGATCAAGCTAAGCTAACATAGTAAAGTCAATCTAATCTAATAATAACAGCCAATTTAAGAAAGGGGATAAATCATATGCTCTTCATGTATCTAACCAACACATGGTAGCCACTCCAACCACAAACCGTTATATGACTCCGAATTTGTCCCTTTTTTTCCTTCTTTTTTCCCAACCTTTTCCTAGCTATCAAACACAGACCGTAAAAACGTTTTCTAAGCCTTCCAAAGCTTGAAAATTTCTCTACCACCAATTAGTTTTGAAGAAAGTCGGTGAAAGACACAGACTTTATATTTACATTGTTACATTTTCCTCAGAAAAATTTAAGGTTTTCCTTTCTCTTTTCATCTGGGTTCTACCAAATCTTACTTGTTGAGTCGATGGGCCTGTGGAGAAACCAAGTCTTTCTCGGCGGTGCCAACCACGCAGCGATCGACACGAGAAGTTATTTTCTTCTTCCCCAAAAAGTCCGATTTGTTGGCTAAGCTTTGGTCTTTGACTTTCACACATCTAAGCCTCTTTCTGTTCCCCCATTGCAACCCAAAGTCAGTCTCTGTAGCTCTATTGTTGTTATGCCCTCTTTGAATCTTGGATTCCTTCTCCATTTCTCTGCAATAAAATCGCATAACTTTCACAAATTAACCAATACCGAGTTGGGTTTTCTCTTAGAAACCGAGATATATGTTAAATGAAAAAAAAAAAAAAGTGCCAGAAGATAGTGCCAATCTGTGGACGAGAAGTGACTACTGACCTCAAGATCCGAGGACAATACGACGTGTTCTTTGCAATTGGTCTCCAATCAGCCTGCATTTTCAAAGATAAAGCAAGGCCAATTATTGAAATCCTTAAGCATTCATATAAAGCAAATATCTGAGTAAAGAACGCTGTTTGGTTGCTGAGGAAGTGTGCGAAAAAAAATTAAAATCCAATCAAAATCGCCACTTTTCAGATTCAAATAACTCAATTTTGCTTCCTATACTTCTTTCTCGGCAACCAAACAATCAATTACTGCACAAAGAGAGAGAGAGAGAGAGAGAGAGATTACAAGGACGAGACTACATTTACAGAGACTTGTAATTTCTGAGAGAAAATCAAAAGAAGAAATTTCTCGAGAAAGTTAAGAGAATCCAAAATCAGCGTTCTAAGATCTCTGGGTATGTGTTAGTTTTGATCTTTGAGGACTAAAGAAATCAAAATAAAAATTAAAAAATGGCCGCTTTTCTGTTATCGTCACCCAAACCTCTCTCTTTCTCTCTGTTTTCTCTGTTCTGTTTCTTTTCACCCTACTTTGGCTTCTTTGTTGTTTGTGTATTTGTTACTCCTCAAAACTTGTAAGTAAATCATATTCTGTACAGAAAATAGGTTGTCAGCAAAATAACAAAAGAAAAGAAAATAGGTTGGGAATGATCATGACCGTTCGACGTTGAATGGACGGTCAGATGACTTTCCCTCCAACTGACCAGCATTATTACCCATTGGTGTGCTTGAAAGGGGTTGGAGAGGATTTGCTTTTGGATTGGGTTCTCCTTTTAGGTCCTATAAGAGCACGTGACAATGACTTAAAGCACGTGACAATGCCCATCACATCGATACAAGGACTACGTCTGTAGTAACATGTTCTCCCAACCCTAATCCCCTACCCCCCAAGTTCTTATATGCAAAAGTTATAAAAGCTTGCTATTTGAATTGGGTGCAACTAACTATTTCTATTGCATGCAAGCAATTAGTGTGAGAGGACATCGTTAACTCTATCTTATTGGAATAGTAGCTCGCTATCGAGATATATGTTCAAATAGATAGAGTGATATATGTTCAAATAGATAGAGTTCGACCGCCTTTTTTACATGAATCATTGCCTTTAATACCCATAAATAAGCTTGAGTTGCGTGGATTAAACAAGGATGACCATGTAATGGCAGGTGGTATCATCTCATTGGATATAAGGCCAATCTATGTTATGCTAATAGCCTAATCCCCTCCCTCAAGTTCTTATTTGCAAAAGTTATAAAAGCATGTGTTGTGAGGCTTACACAAGGACTACCTTGTAATGGTACAATGGTATCACCTCAAGGATTCGAATTTTAATGATATTAATATTCAATAATGGTTAGTTTTTGTTTGTCATGCTTGGTTCAGAAAATCAAACTAAAATAAGAATTATTAAGAGTAGATCTTATATTAAGAACAAGAGCTGTTATAAATATAAATCATTTTGGAAAGCTGATTTATAAATAAATTTTCAGCTTTAGGTTGGTTTTTATTTTATATAACTTGGGCTTATAATTTATATTCGTAAGGCCTATTTTATTTTATAACAATATAAGCTAGAGAATTAAAATTTTCAAAGTAGTCATTATTTAGAGATGACCAGGCTAAAAAAACCTAAAATAAATCAAGCCTTTGATTGGAGCAGTCCAACTTGGCCCAAAGCTGAAAAATGCAAGCAAAATGGGCCCAGCCCATACTCATTCCAAGCATATTATAACTAATCACGAAGAATTGGACTACGGCACGCATGAGACGGCATGAGGATTAGGGTTTCTCTTTTTGATTTTTTTAATTAGCATTTAGGGGCGCCGGTTTCTTCAAATCCCTAGCTTTCACAAATATTCTTCATCAACTGAGTTGATCGGCCGGCCGATCGACTAGAGAGAAACAAGAATCATGATCGAACTATTTCCTTCTTCTTTGGTTGCCTGCAAAGGTTAATTTTCTGTAGTCGTAGTAATAATCGTTTGAAGCGTCTTCTTTCCTCATCCTCTCCATGGGCGCCCTTGGGTTCAGCACTGCGATGTTTCAGTCATAATAACACTACCACTAATCACGAAGATCATGGTAATGGCAGCAGTACTACGTACTGCTGGTGGTGTACTCTCATCGTCCCCATCCCCATGGCTGATGCATTCTTATCGCTCGAATTATTGCGATAGAAGTGGCACTCTACACTTGATTAAGCCCGCGGTCGCGGGAAAGAAGAAGAAGAATATTATTAATAATGATGTAACCTTTCGGTATAGAAATGCTATGAGATTTGGCAAGTGTCTTGGATCCTCTTCACCAAGCTAGTTGGCCTTTATCGATTCGGTTGATATTGTACTTATGAATCCCTTTACCCAAGAAACGTCGTCTGATCATGATCATCATCATCCTCATAAACGTCGCTATCACCTTTCTCCTCAGGTTGTTAAGCTTCCGCCAACCATTACGATGCCTATAATGCGCACTTTGTGTTTGAAAAGATGAGTGGATGGATTACACCTATCGAGTGGGGGAATTAACATTCAATGCTTTCGTACACAACATTATTTGGTCATCAAGCCCCATTGTCCCCTGATTGCACCGTCATGGTCGTATATGGTCCAGACCGCGATGTTGCATTCTGTAGACCGGGAGACAAGTCGTGGAGTAGTACGAGTAGTGTATTCCAAACAAGTCCTTGTTTTTATACGCAACTAGTGTATTCCAACAAGGACTAAAGTGTTCTATGCCAGGTACCGGTCTAGAAACACAATTGAAGGTTGGGATCTCCGAGTCCTTTCTTGTCCAAAGAGGATTGTCCATCGTGATCATGATCACCAATCAATCAAGTCTGGATCGGTATTAATGGAGTACTTGGTGGAATCCTTGGGAGATATTCTCCTGGTTGTTAGGCATCAAACACAAAGATTTGATGTTTTCAACGCTGATTTGGAACAGGAAACAGTAGTACTACTGAAACTTGTGGAGTGCCTTGGTGACCGTGTGTTGTTTCTTGGTGTGCAACAATCGTTTTCTGTCTCGGCTCGAGACTTCCCCGAGTTGAAGCCTAATTCCTTTTACTTTACCCACGATTATGATCATGATAGCAGGGAATGGCCACATGGGGATTATTATGATATGGGAATTTACTGCTTAGAAGATGATAGCATCACAACCCTTTTTGACAATTTTGACACCGCCGCAAGATTTCTTTTTTCTCTTATGATTTACATTATGTCAAATACTTGTGTGTTAAGGGAGTTGAGCGGATGGTTGAGACAGGAAAAGAAAAGAAGAGAGTAGGATAAAGTTGTTCTTTCCAGCTCTATATCTTTCTCATTTCAATCTGGTTAAATTAATACCATGCATATTTTTCTATATAATTAAATTGCGATTATATATATATATTATGAAATCAGTTCATATATCCTACTGAAGATATTTGAATGCAGTGACATGATATAAATTGTGGACCATTCAGTTTAATTTTATCTTGCATTCTTTCTAGGGGTCATGCTGTTTGAAATGAAGTTTTAATGTGCTTATGAATTTATTGTAATTGGATTCAGGCTCATCCTGTTGGAAATGAAGCTGACTGTGCTTATCAATTTGTTGCAACTGGATTTTGTTTTGATAATTAAAGCAAAATTATTAAATTGTTACTGGATTGTCTTCCTTTTAGTGGTAAGACAGATCATGAACTCTGTATAGCTAAATTGAAACAGTGATGTGATTTATGCTTTCATTTTTTCTTTCTGAAACTGCTGTAGAAATGCTTTTATTTTTTCATATCTAAGTTTCTATTAATTTATGGAGTATATGATTTAGCAATTTGAAAGTGCTTTTAAAGCCCCTTGAGTCACTTTTGCTGTCCTTAATAAAACAATAGGTGGATAATGGGACATGTTCGACTTCAAAACATGGGGTTTGATCTAAGTACATATTTGAGTTCAACATCCACTATGCCTTAAATAGGAATTATACTTTTTTTTTTTTTGATAAGTAAATAGGAATAATACAATTTTATGGCCAGCATGAGAGCAACAAGAGGATTGCATTGCATTTGATAGCAGTTCTTTTGTAAAATTCCTATCTCTTTTGTAAATGTCAAGTGAATTATGATGAGCATAGATTTGATGATCAATGTAGATCTGTCTTCTGGTAGTTAAGTTTTCTTGAAATTTATACAAATATCTAGTTATGTTAGATACCCAACTTTCTTATCTGTGTACTAATTGATTGATCTGGATTTGTTGATGATGAAAGATACATGCCTGACACCATTGCGAAAGATACCCAACTTTCTTATCTGTGTACTAATTGATTGATCTGGATTTGTTGATGATGAAAGATACATGCCTGACACCATTGCCGAAAGATACCCAACTTTCTTAGCTTATTTTCAGCTTCATTTCTAACAGATATTGAACCTCATAATTCTTTCAAAAGTCATAAGAAAGATGACTTATATCTGCATCAAGCAGAAAACAACGAAGCAGACCACTAGCAAAAACGAAACTGCCTGCCACCAGGATAGAACAAGATCAGTGTTCTATATTTATCAGAGTAGTACGCAGAGAAAATTGTCATGCATAAGACCAAGATCCAAGTTTTCAACGGTTCACATGATTGGCGCATAGTACTTTGCTTTATGGTGAGATGAATCCATTTAAGGGATTCGAGGAATGGAAGTAAAGGAGAGGGTGACAGCTTACTAGGATACAGTGAATCTGCTTGAAAAACTAAATGTAAAGAATGGTCAACTAATTGCAACAAAATTGATGCTCTGCACCCAGTGAAGCAAGCCTCTTGAGCTGTCAACCATTGTATGCCCACCTATAAGCTGCTTTCTTGCAGCAGGTTGTCCTAATCCACCTTTTATGTAGCTAGAAGCTTTTGTGCGAGGGCTATCCAAAGGACTAGGAGAGGAAGGTAGGCCTCTCTCTTGAATCAAACTCATCACCTGTTGCTTTATGGAATTCCTGCTGCTTGCAGGAATTACATCACTTACAGATCATCGCAGTTGCAGGGGCCATTTTTTCACCTCAGACCCCCAACTGAATTAATGGCTTTCTGCCTGGTAAGTATTACATGCAGATCTTGACCAATTCTAAGGAAATAGATTGTTGAAGTTTCTATCAGTCTATGGGTTTAATTCCCTCACTTACGAGAGGCTCAAAATGCATCCAGATCATTTGTTGGGAGAGAAAATGACAAAATTGTGATACTTCTACCAGAAAAGTAAAGTCATTAACTAAGTCAAGAAATACGAACTAGATCAAACATAACCTCATAAGATATGAACTGAACAACGTTAGGGAAGTCGGACAGTGGAACTTTAGCTTCTAGATTCAATGTCGTAAGGAACTATTAAAGAGCATATAGGTTACGACATTGAATCTATTAAAGAGCATATAAGTATAATTCCTATTTAAGGCATAGTGGATGTTGAACTAACAAATATGTACTTAGATCAAACCCCATGTTTTGAAGTCGGACATGTCCCATTATCCACCTATTGTTTTATTAAGGACAGCAAAAGTGACTCGAGGGGCTTTAAAAGCACTTTCAAATTGCTAAATCATATACTCCATAAATTAATAGAAACTTAGATATGAAAAATAAAAGCATATCTACAGCAGTTTCAGAAAGAAAAAATGAAAGCATAAATCACATCACTGGTTTATTTAGCTATACAGAGTTCATGATCTGTCTTACCACTAAAAGGAAGACAATCCAGTAACAATTTAATAATTTTGCTTTAATTATCAAAACAAAATCCAGTTGCAACAAATTGATAAGCACAGTCAGCTTCATTTCCACTTACCATACAAGGACCACTGCTTCCTTCTTTTGGGGGTGGGGGTAGCTGTTTCTGATATTGAAGTCAGAATAAATTGCTCAAAACAGTCATCGCAATTCCAGAAACTGGGAATCCAAAAGTAATATGCCAGAAGAATTATTTATGAAAATGAATTGGAAGCCCGATCACCCAAATGTTGAGGAATCTTGTTATGAATTGTCTTGTTTCCTCCATTTAGGAAGACTAAGGACTCCGTGTAACTAATAATTCAACCGTCTAAAGCCGAATATAGTGGAAGATGCCTCAGTTCTTGTGTTCTTGGGTCATACAATACATGGTCTCCATCACCGTGCTGAAAAACTATTGAACCATCGTCTCGGAGCTTTGGCAGATACATATCTGAAAGATCTGGTGGTACACGGATTGTTGATATTTTGGTCCAAGGCCTTTTAACACCAGAATCATTCAACACCCATATCTCATACCAATATTCTTTCAGGCCAACGGTGCATCGTAAAATCAAAGTTACAGGGTCATTGATAATAGTAACCTGCACAGTAAAACATGCTCCAGTTAGGGGACCCAGTACCTCCTGGAACACCTCATTACTCATATCAAAGGAAAGCAAGAATGGGCGGACCATGCTAAAAAATTCACACGCCCCCAACACCCCCCCACCAGCAGACCAATGATGAACTCCAATTAGGTAGCCAGGATCCTCAGGATAATGAATCAAATAAGATGGGTTAGGGGTTGAATCAATCTTCCTCCAAGAATTACTACTAAGGCTATACACCACAACTTCACAATGAGAATAGAAGCTCAGGATCCCAACCACATTGTAATCATTAGTCTTGGAATCATAACCGAAGCCAAAATTGGATTAAAAGGTGGAGGTGGGTGTTAACAGTATAAAGCCCATGGTCAACAAGTTAGACACAAGACAGCAACTATTGCTCCAAACTCCACGCAATACAGCAGCAGCTGCTGAACTGCTGCTCCAGAATTCACGCAATACAGCAGCCACATCTACTCCAGAATATACGCATGGTAGCTACCACTCTGTTCCATGATTCAAGCTGCCATTTCCTTCTCCTTGTTTCACTCTTAATTTCTGCAGCCTACACAGCAGTCTTAGCCACCTGTGACAGCCGTAATTAGATGTCATCTCACTTTCCTTATTTGCTCTGTTTTATTTCTCTTACATGTAAAGTCCTTCCCTGTGTATCTATTTTATCTCTGCTTCATTTGTATTCCTTTGTACAAAACATTAAACCCTTCGTGGTTATAAATAGTTAAGCTCCTTTCCTGTTTTGGTTAAGCAAAACCAAAGCAGTTTTCAATTCTTACTGTGGGTCAATCCATTGGGGGGAGCATCTTTGATTCTCTTGTTGCAGGGTTCCATAACACTATCTCATAATCAGGTTTCAGATCTCCTTTTCTTCACCTTTAGAGCACCAGCCAAACAAAGTATTCCATTGCAGGGACCAACGAAAAATATTATGTCAACCGCATGCTGAAACAATTGTGTGGTGTGAACCTCATCCCCGGACAGCTCTAGGGTTTCATTAGAGAGCCAGCAGAGACGTTGGGGGTTCCTCAAACTAGTAAGCGTAAAGATGGCCCGATTGTGAGAAGTGAGGTGCTTTTGGTGATGAAATAAGGGTTTGTGGTAAGAGCATACCAGGATTTGCTTATGCACTTGAAGCGCATCAAGGTTTTGACGGGCAGCCTTGATAGGATTTCCATTAACACATCTTCTGGGAGATCCCTGCCCAACATATTTGCCCTTTTTTTCTTTTCACCAAAGCACTTATCTGAGACTGAAAAGCATGAACAAGGGATGCCGAGATACTTACCGATGGCCTTCACTACGATATTTATAATGGATCCACCAAGTCTGGATCGGTATTCTCCTGGTCCTGGTTCGTAAGTATATATGTGGCCCGGCCCATGTTTTCAAGCTTGATTTGGAACGTGTGGACTAGTGCCTTGGTGAGTGGTGACCGTACGTGTGTTGCTTCTTGCTTGGGCTACAAAGACGAGCTGAAATTGATTGAAATATCATCTATAGCCTATAGGAGCAACCTAGGCTTTGCTGTCTCTCTTTTGGGAGGGACCGTACGTGTGTTGCCCTTTGGATCATTTTCAGCTATCTTTAGTTTTATTTATTTAAAGCCCAAAAGAGTCATTTGGTATAGACACCAGTACTGCTTCAAAAATTGAGCCTCATAGGCCATAGCATTATCCCCTGCCTGCCTCATGAGTTGGTATTTGAAAAAGGGTTGCTTGCTTTTTCACTGATTTGTCCAAATTAATGGACTAATTTGCTGATTGCATCATGTCAACACAACCACCCTTTGGTTGACCCTAATCTCCACATGGCTAGGCAAGAAAAGCAAATTAATTGAAAAAGAAAAAGAGAACCTTTAAATTCTAATCAGCAGAAAATAAGAAATAAAAGTAACTAATGGTTCAGATTAAATATGAGATTCACTCAAGAATAAATTGCTAATTAAATTAGTCCATGGGGTTTGACCATTTGACAAATAACTCTCTAAGCGTTTAAAAAGCAATATGGTCAAATGAAAGTTAAGCGTAATCACAATCAAGCAATTTCTGGAAACTCCCCCCCTCCCCCCTGTTTTTAATCTGGAAATAAAAAAGAAGCAATTTCTGAAAAGATTTGGCTTTCACAACGGTCAAGTGGCTCTAGAAAACAGGGGGACCCCATTTGCACAGAATGAAGCATATATATATGCCTACTTGTAGATGCAGCAAGGGTCCAAGTGTGCTTATGAGAAATGACTGCCACATTACTTTGAGCTTTTAGCTGCAATTAATGGCAGTTTGAGATATATGGGGGTATATGCAAATCATAAAATAATTTAATATTAAGGGCCTCCTTACTAATACACCAATTGGTGATTAACGTGAATTTAAAATTGACTTATAATAAAAATTAATAGTACTCCACGAATGCAAAATAACCAAGTCATTTGCCATTAAAGTTATGCATGCTCGATCTTCAGCCTTTAATTGGATCAAATTTAAATAACAAAAGGCCAGCTTTATTTATTTATTTATTTATTATCAAAAACATTTGGTTGATTTCATCGTCTAATACTTCCTAAACTCAGTCTGTCATGCAATAATTGATCTTAAAACAATGAGGAGAACAAAGAAACGACGAGGGGAAAGGCTAGCTGTAGAGATTTGTGAACCTTTTTTTTTATTCAATATGGGAGAAGGGAAAGGGAAGAATATTTGTGAACTTGTTCTAATTCCAATTGGATGTAGACTATGTACCGACTTGTTTCTATCACAATTTAGATAACCCTTATAACAGCTCAAAAAAAAAAAAAAAAAATTGTAACCCTTCAAGCCATTAATTAGGAATCAAATGATGTAATTAGCTGTCTGATTGCATGCAATTTAAATAGTTTCACAGAGAAATAAGTGCAAGGCCTATTAGCTCCAAGTTGCCTAAGGTCCAGAGTACACCAACCTGAAACAACCTAAAACTAAGTGAGCCTCTCATTCCCTCTCTATGGAGCTGCTCATCCGCGCGAGTAGGTTATTGCACCGAATCCTTTCCATTCACGGTACACATGAATATGCAAGTGCACTCAAAATAACATTACAGTTAAGCATTTCCTTTTCATTTGGATTCTAAATGAAAACCCAAGTCATAGTTTCTTGATTTTATAGTTAACGTCAACTTAAGAGACTAGACTGGCATCAATTACCAAACAAGAACAATTTGTTATTGTCAAGATTAACACACAACACATCCAGTGACTTTGAAAATCAAATTGACAGTGAAATTTGCCAGCTTATGGTAGTTGGGAGTACACTAATATTCTTATGTAGAAGGCAAAAAATAATTATTGGCTCTGAGTTCACCAAAAACGTCACTAACTGATCAGATACGCTAGCTAACCTAATGTGAGTAAAAAAATAAAAATGCAATTAAATAGTGTAGGTTTCAAATGTTTTGGTAATTAGTCACTTTCAACAGGAATGAGCACTACTCTTTTTTAATGAACTTGTTAGTAGAGGCCCGGGAGTCGACCCTGAGGGTGAGGTTTCCTGGCAACGGGATTTAAGAATTTATTAATCTAAATTATATAAAAATTACACTCAAATGCAAGATTTTTTAAAATAAAATGTAATTGAAACTTCACTTAATTCTACGAACTTTCATCAATTTTGCAATCACTCACTAAAGCTTAAAACTCTCAATTTAGTATACCACCTATAAAAAGTTTGCAAAGTCACTCATCCGTTAAATTTTTTACGGAGGCCTTAAGAATTTCCAAAATATTCATATATATATATATATATATATATATATATATATATTATATATATATATATATTATTAGGTAAAGGTCATTTCACTCATTTGTTGTTTGATATAACCTCAAACTTTAACGGAAGTGATGACATTATAAATTTTATTGATATATTAAATTGAAAGTTTTAATTTTAATAATATTTATTGTAAAGTAATAAAAATTTAAAAGAGTTAAGTGAAATTTCAAAATGAGTAGACTATATTTTTATGTAAAAGGAAAAAAAAGAATTATTGGCTTCAGTGTTCACCAAACACGTCACTACATAAATCATTGAGATGCACTACCTAATGTCAGTTAAAAAAGAAAAAAAAGCAATTAAATAGTGCAGCTTTCGAATGTTTTGGTATTAGTCACTTTCACAAGGCATGAGCACTCTTTTTTAATGAACAAGACATGTGATTAGCAACTTTGACTCTGCTCCCTAATTTGATATCTTTGTTATGTCCCTTCAAGCCGAAGAGGATTGCATTTGAAGTTGAAGAAGTGTTTCTTAACTCATCTTTTCAACTAAATGTTAGATTATATTTTTATTTTATTTTTATTCGACTTTATTGACGTGACACTTTTAATATGCTTTAGATTGATTTTTTTTTAAAAAAATTAATAGTTAATTAACAGCACCACAATCAAAGTACAACAAAATATGAATGTATAGTATTTACCAAATTTTGCGACCATTGGTTATGTGTCCAAAGTTTTTTTTTTTTTTGAAAAAAAAAAAAAGCAAATTTTGAAAATATTGGATGATGAAAAGCCTGTTTCTTAAGTTTCTGTTTTCAAACTTTTCAGCATAGAATATTTTCAAATGGTACTCCACCAAAAAGCAAATTTTAGAACTATTATCAAACTTATTGTAGCTAAATTTAAAAATTTCCATTTTGACCCATTTAAATCAAATGGGGGCCCTGCATTTCAAGGTTGAAATCTGACTTTTCATTTGAACAAATGAGAAAATGAAATAATAATGATTTTAACGCGTTGGCAATTATTTTAGGGGGGGCATAAATTGATGAAAATCAAGAAATCATGGCCCCCATGTTCATCCTGTCCCAAACAGTTCAACAAACCTGGAAAGCTCATGATGCATTTCCACCGCCAGTGACCAAAGTCCCACTAAACAAGAAACGCAAAAAACAACTCATCACGTCTCCTTTTCTACCAAACAGAAATCAATCATTTCCACCGCGTTGGTAATTATTTCCAAAATTAGTGTTTTTTGTGGCGGAGTAAGACGGTCTCGATTCATAAATATAAAATATATAAATTAATTTTAATTTGGAATCATTTATTTATATAGATCATATTTTTTATTGTTAATTTTTAATTTGTGTTGGAGTTTTCGAATTATATAAAAAAATTTATGAGTCTTAATGTCTGTGTGTCAAAATATATTTTAAAATCTATATAGATTAATTTTAATTTATTTATTTAATTAATGGTAAGAAGTTTTTAATTTCAATCTACTAATTTGATATGAATCGTGAATATATACTATTCACCAGCTTATAAAAAATTGTCAACACAATTCTCAAAAGAGAGGAGAGATTAAATAAAGATTAAACTATTAATAGAACTAGGAATTACTCCATAGCAGAAAATGCCAATTACAGTAGAGGATCAGGCAAAGGTGGGGACCCACAAAGCCGTATTGACAGCTGTATGACAACAATTGTAGAGCCACCCTGTACAGTGTCCCCTCCAACCGTTCCACGTTCACATTCTTCTCTCTGTCTCTCTGTCTATTGTTTTAAATACCCACAGCCACTGCAAAGGCTTTTACATTGGATCTCTAGCCATTCTTCATGTTGCCAGAAGAAAACCCATCCTCAAAAAGAGAGAATTTTGGAGCTCCTTTCTCCTCTAAAAACTACAAGGAACCATCTTTCCGCTAGCATTCAGAGGGGGGGGAATGGAGGCAATGAAGTTGAAGCTCTTTGTAGGCCCTGTTGATGGTGGCGTTGATGGCCATATCTTCCTGTGCAAAAAGCTGCTGCAGCTGAGGACTCAGCGCCAACCCAACATACTGAAGCTGCTTATCTTTGTCCCCACTTTCCTTGCATTCTCTTGCAGCTCTGGCTTTTGGGGTGTTCTTCTGAGCTATATAGTGGTCATCTTCCAATGACCCCACATAGATAGACAGCGTTATGGTATCATTTCTCTTTCAACCCATTATCTTCTTCTCCAAATTCACACCGTCTCGAGCTTAACATGAACTATCGGGAGAGAGAAGGGAAATGGGTTTGAGAATTTTTTTTTTAACCATTATTTTTGGGAGGTTCTGGTTAATTTTATTGTTTGTTTTTTGATTTTGATTCATGTAAATGTTGGGATTGTTTGGTTGTGATTGAATGTGTTTTTTTTTCCGTTGGTACTGTATATAATTTTTATTTAATCGTGTTTTTTTTTTATATGGGTTAGAATTTAGGCTAAATAAGGAGTCAGCGGGGATGAATGGTATGATTGGTGGTGGATGGTTGATTTGGTTTCTTTCCCTTGTACTCCCTTCAACTAATTTCCTCCTCATTTGTTCTGTGCATCCATTTGATGTAATAAAATTCTTTCTTGTACGTTAGCATTTCTTCAAATTTAAGCTGTTTTGTATTATATAATTTCATTATTGGATTGTTGCCTTGGTGGAGGAGTTGAACGGGACTTAGGAGGAAGCAAAAAAAAAAATGATAGAAGCAAGCGGCCTCCATATGTTGGGAAAGGTGGGGTGATAAGAGTTAGGTGATGAGCTGTAGCTTGGAAGAATCTATGGATTTTGTTGTGTGGCTATGATGAATGGACCAGTAAGAGCTGTAGGGCCTATGAATTTTGGCTGGCATTGATGGCATAGCCAGAGCCAAAGGCATGTGATTCAGAATTCCAAAAGAGGGTTCTAATAGTGGAGTCTAAAAGCAAACTTTTGAATAACAAGCAACAGGAAAGTATATCTGAAGGCATTAAAAAAGATGTGGAGTTGGTCGGTTTTGTTCTGAAGCTGTGGAGAGATTGGAATACAGTGGCAGTCCACATTTTTTTCTGCCAGTAAGTTTGTGTGAAAGTGGCAAGTCATTTTTGGCTTTGTATCTTGGTTTCCCCTGTGGAATTCCGAATTGGGACTGAATGAGTTTAAGCACGTAACAACTAAAGGGTTTGAATCCGCAGTCTATTATAGATGCTTCGAGTAGGCCATGCTGTCTTAATTGGATGGCCCAGAATGAAATTTCGAAATGGGCGCAGGCCTATAACATATGTCCGTTTTTTAGCTTATTTGAGGAATGAATAATGACTCACATATGTGGTTGTGATGACCCTATGCCACATGGGAAGATATTCTTTGAGGAATGGATATGGAGAAATTGATTCGTATTCAGGTGATGGCAACTTTTGAGTGTTCAATTTACAAAGCTCCCAATGTTGTAAGTCTGGCGTTTTGGATTCTCTAATGTGCAGGCAGCATAGGCAAACAATATACACTATAAATGCAACAAAATAATAAATCTCACCCCAAAAATAAGCTTTTATTTCATTTTTTTTTTTTCTAAGCACTCTTTTTACTTAAAATGAGAGGATCCTAATCCAAATTATTCGGTGCAAAAGGAGTACTCATTAAAGTTTGGAGTACTATAGTTGTTAGTGTTTTTTTTTTGGGGGGGAACGGGGGGGGGGTTTGCTTTTGATTTAAAAAAAAATTAAGGAAGTAAACATAAATGTGAAACGTTGTGTACTTATAAACAACATAGTTGAAAACCATTGGCTTATAATTTTTCCTTTGGTTGCCCTACGCTACTATGCTATTTTGAAGGGAATTATGCCAGAATTCCATAAATAGTAACTCCAATTTAAGGGGTAATGGGCTTAAATACAGTTTCTAAACATGCAAAAATTAAATTAAAATAATTCGTTAGAGAAGGTAGAATTTGCCACTTCCTAGAGAAATGTATGAGAAAATCAGTTTTGATGTGACCTGTTGAACAGACTGCACATGCTTGCTGGGGTCCGAGTAGGTTGGGGACCATATGGGGAAGTAATATGTGTCGAAAAGACACCAAACCCTTTTGTTTAAGCTCTCCAATACTCACCTTTATTGGTTATTGCCTTCATTGCAGAAGCTTGGGCAATTGGTTTCTTCTCCTTGCTTCTGTCAGCTCTTTTCCCAACCCACCACTGATGAAAAACAAAGAAGATACCTTCCCCTCTTTCCTAAGGTTGCTGTTGGGTGGTGGTCTCAAATTGAGTAAACTAGAGATAGGCAAATTGCAGAAAGATCTTAATTGGCTCATGGCAGATCATAATCATACCTGCTTTGCACATGGGTCCATCTAAGACAGGAATACATATCACCCCAACAAAGAGGTTTATTGGGTTCAGCTTTTGTCTTTAACGCCAAGGCTTCTGAAATGGATGGGGCCAACAATTAGTGCCAAACATGTTACTTTGCTTCATTTTTTATAATATATATTATTAATTATTATTGTTCCGTGGAGCTAAAGTCCAAAATATAGAAGAAAAATGTGCTTCCACGCACTCTTTCTCCTGACCTTATAATATCCTTCATTGTGAACATGGAAATCATTTTTTCAATAATCTCATCATATTCTTTACTTAATGGGG
>FXXK01000800.1:142202-167024 GCA_900184695.1 Betula pendula | reverse complement strand
TTTACAGTCCTATTGGCATAATCATTTCACGAAACAAGCAAACAGCGAGCTGAAAAGAGGCCTTGTAAGTTGTAAGAGAAGATGGAGGATTGGGTCTGCAAGAAGATCTGGTAACCGTCAAACTATTGATCCAAAAGACCTAAAATTGTTGGATACTGATTTGGTTAAACTCTTAACCCTTCCGATGTTCACAGCAATCCACTTTATCAGCATTGACTCAATGGTAACCTTTCTCTTTTGGCGGCTTGACTCACATATCAGTATTCAATGACTTAATTAACACTATATCCTTACATAATATTAAGACATTTTAATCTAGCCTATAAGTCGCCTCCTTCATAACTCAACCCGTTATGTGGTGCCTACTTTGATACTAATTGTTAATTAGGGTCTAACATTGACCCTTGACCTTTAGGGTCGTAACAAAGTCAAAACTAGGAACAGAAAGACCGGGATTGCCAATCCCAGGAGACCAACAAACTAGTTCCTAAGACTTATGAATTCAAGATTGAATTCAAGATCCTTGCTTGAGTTAATGAAATCATCCATATATGAGTATGGTTTTAGATGTGATTTTAGCCTAGCTAGTAACTGCAGTTGCAGAGTTGCAGTGCTCAAAGGCTGAGAGAGTTGCAGAAGAATGTTTCTTCACACTATCTAAGATGATTCCATGGGGTTGGGGAATCAGTATCCACTGTCTCTTCCATCTTAAATTCAACTGAACAATGTTTTCAGTTGTAGAAGAATCTGCCGCTCGCTCAGGTTGATATCTGCAACTGAAAACAATTACATGTTGCAGTCCAAGTACTCCCACTAACGCTTCTTTCCAATCCTCATTTAAAAAACAAAAAAAAACAAAATTCTTATTATTCATCATAAAATTGACCATTTGAGAGTTTTTATGTTCTCTCATAATTGAGTTCTTTTTCTTCATGCTTGCTTTGAATCTTTATTAATTTTTATATTTGTATTCAATAACCCGTTTCCCATGGCTATAGACAAATCGG
Organism: Betula pendula; assembly: GCA_900184695.1. Taxonomy (NCBI): domain Eukaryota; kingdom Viridiplantae; phylum Streptophyta; class Magnoliopsida; order Fagales; family Betulaceae; genus Betula; species Betula pendula. Next base: position 166,017 of record FXXK01000800.1, on the reverse strand, counting down.
GCGCCCCCCACTTGAGGAGCAGCTATTAGAAATATAATACACAGCAGAATAAAATTATTCGGTATCTCTTATGCACCGAATATAGGATCTAACATAGTTTCTTCTCTCAGTGGTGGGACACGCTACTAAAGCAATACCCACAATATCCACAGTCTAAATGCTTCATATAGTCAAAAAAACAATAGAGAGAGCTCGTGTGAATACCAAAAGGCTCACGTTTTCCACACACCGCAAATAGCCTATGCATAGGGTGTTTTATACATTAATGGAATGTAACCATTACATTCTAAATTTATTGCTTTCAATGCTTTGTAGAGTAACGGTTGAACGTTATAACACTTGAGCTGCCCACTAATGGGCGCCCTAAATGCTACATCTCCCATTTGTACATAGTGGGCATGGCCCAGCTACGCATCTCTCTATCTGTTTCTAATCGTGTTCATACTAGCAAATAGACTATGCGACCAACGAGCACATCTGCATAAAATTTTGGGAGCACTATACCAAATCTTGTAAAGATCAGCATAGTACATCCATATAAGTGTCTCGTTATGCCCCAACTTATTTGGTCACATCGAATTAAGCATCTCTAATCCCTCTCGAGTTTGATATCTCAGAACAATGCTTAACTCCACAAAAATAAATAAATAAATAAATAACATAATGTACCCACAATTATGTTGCAACATCCAATGAGCAACATAACTTGCTAGCAGTTAATACAAAACATAATATAGATGTGTTACCAAATAATGTTTCCTTTGTCCTCATGTAAATCAATTTCAGTCTATTTGTTTTTCCAGCAATGCCCCTTTAGACCGCATCATACATGCTCATAGGCAACATACCAAAGTAGTAGACACTAAAACCTCAATCACATGACATAGTCAAAGGTCATAAAGAGTATAAATAAGGTCATTAATAATGACCTATGGGACTCACACGATCCGCTCACCTCCACTATCGGTTGCATAAGCACATGAAGTATGAAATACATACTACGGTGGAATTCTCTTTCCAAAATAAAGAACGTATGTCTAAACTCAATACACCATACAGATCTTAGTCTAGTCGCTACTCAAGCACCTAACTCAAGTCCTCTATTTGCTCACCACTTCAGGTGCCAAATTAAGGTCTCGCATCTGGCTATCATAAGTGGTGTGCTGTCGCAGGCAACCAAAAATAAAACTAATACTCCTAAAAATACCTGTAGTAGTGCAAGTAAGGATCGTTCCCACGGAGAGTATTCAGCCTAGTTTTATGCTACGTGAACAAGGATTGGGGGGTTTTGAGTATAACGAAAACAATTTTAAGAAGAACAGAGGAACAATTCAATTTAAAGTATCAAAATCAATCAAAAGAACAAACCTTGGTCGAAGTCAACATCCACCATCGGAATTTTACAACTAATCATCGATGCAAGCATATGCTAATTCATACTTTGAATATTCACCGTTGAAATTATTATCCTATCTCTCCTTAGTCGTAGTTAATTAGAAAACAAGCGATCTAATTAACCTTAACTACTAAACAACCTAAGACAAGCGCTAAAGGTTTAATTTAGTAGCAACCTTAAGAATTAGAGAGATCGATGAAGTTAAACAACACAAGCACAAGCGGTTGCATTTAATTTAATCAAACGTTCTTCCTCAGATCTAATAATTTCTGACGCAGCAAATCATTAAATCTGAGTTGCTTCGAAAATTAAAGGGATCAAACAATTACAGATTTGATATCTAATCTAGCAACAAATTGCAACGAATAATAAACTAGTAGGCCTCCTAGTAATTAAACGAGACAATCATGAAAATAGGCACAGAAGAATATCCGATACTCAAAGCATAAACTGAACGCTAAAATAATTTAGATCTTACAGTTTTATTGATTCCTAGGCTTCCGTTTCCTTCAACCAATGATGAAAGTTTAGCTACGCAGAGCCATAATGAAAACTCAAAGGATCCGTTAGAGAAGATGGGAGAAAAAGAGTCTTTTTTTTTCTAGTCTTTTCGTTTTCTGATTCCTCTCTCCTTTATACACGTTTATACTCCTAATTAGAAGCCTACAAAATCTCCTAAAGATATTCTAACTGTTATCCTAAATTAACAATATCCAAATCTGATTATAAAAGAAAATATTAGAATAAAATAGAGACCTAATATAACTAGGAAAGTGGTGTTTCCAGCAGTAATTTTCGAGCACCAAATCTGCTGGTTTCTGCATATTAGAATAGCATGCTAAGGAATGTTCTAGAACATCAATAGTGCAGGTGCCACAACTTTCAGCCCGATTTCGACCTTGATTCAGCCAGTATCTCTCAAAACTCAAAACATGAAAGTTGTAGATCTATTTCTTGGTGTTCCATAGCATCTTGAATCATCTCAATTGGAGCTCGGATGAGAGAGTTATGCCCAGATTACAAAGTGATGTCGAAACTGTCCAGAATCGCCCAATTAGCTTTGTTTTGCATTTAATGCCTCCAATTGTATCCTAAATCAAAATAAAAGCATAATGAGTACATTTAGGCACCAAATAATATTAAAAGACTAAACATTAAGAGAGAAAAATATGACATTTTGCATTCTCATCAATAAGCCACATGGATTGTGGGCTATCCATGCACAGTCTTAACAAAAAATAAAGACCTTATCTTAGCCCTCGCTAAGGCGACATATTTATGTGTCAACCAACTCTTTATGCTACATAAGTATTAAATGACACAATGTCTCATCTTGTCTTGCTACCTAAGCGCTAGAGGCGGTTGCTCGTGTGAGTGAGCCAACCTAAGCCCGTCAACTTACCTTTTCACCATGACACCAAATACATGGTGAATATGTGTGTGCTCTCCGAATACTTATAGTCATGCCACAATGATTATATAACACATCCATATCATATGCACAACGAGCAACGTCATCATCTATGTGTTATATTCAAGATGATTAGAGGATTTTAAAAACTTAATTATGCAAATGACTAAGTGAAAATGATAACCAAGAGTAGAAAGTTATTTTAGTGATTTTCCATTCGAAATCAGTAATTTCATATTGACCCTACTGGAGTAAAATGGTCATAAATTTTGACTCCAAACTCCAATTGAGGCAAACTTTGTGGCATTGGAAAGCTAACTCAAAATTATACAACTTTGTAGTTTATGAAATTTTTCAATTCCATCGTTTTAGGGGTCAAATCAATCTGGCAATAGGTGTCATCTGCAGCGGCGTCTAGACGAGATTACACAGAATCTCTCATCTGCAGCCGTCTGCAATTGCGTCCGGACAAACCTTGCTACTTTTCATAGAGTAGGTTCCATCCACAGCAAGGTCCGGACGATGGTGAACAGTAATGCGATTTTTTAGCTCATTTCTCACCTTTTCTTAATTTGAACGATTTGGAGCTCTCCCCTCTCTCCTAGGGGTTTGCTCTAAATCTTAAGAGAGTGATCTTTTATGGCTTGGGTTGTGATTTTTAACACTGGTAATGCATTCTTCGGTGTTAAATTGTCATTTCCACCAATCGTTTGAGGTAAATTCTCAAACCAATGTCTACTTTCTCAAGATTGAGCTATATACCTTATGCATTTTGCTTAATCTTGATTATTTGTCTAGAAAATTGTTATATTTGTGGAGTTTAACGCTAGATCAAAGTTCTAAAGACTGGGCTTCGTACCTTTGAAATAAGTGTTCAAGTTAGTTAAGTTAGTTGGGTTTTGTTTAGAGTTTTATAAGTTAATCCTAGAGATTCTCTATGGGTTAACTTTGTTAGTATTTAAATTGTGTTTTGAGTTTTATGTATGTTATGGGTCTCAATTGGATTATGTGTTTATAAGATTATAAACACTCATTGGTGTATAGAAGTATGTTTTGAGCTATGAGTTATGCCTTATGATCACATGCAATGATGTATTGCAAATTTGTATGATTAAGACCTATCATTGATGTCAATTGTTAAGCATCAAGCGAAACATTGTGAGTATAATTACTCACTGAGAAAAGATATTATTTTTATGCTTTCAAAGATGATATTAAGTTCGAGCCAATTATATATTATGCTAATGTTTATATGATGATATCTTGATGCCTTGAATTATGTTACAAAATGTTTGATGAAATATGATTTATGAAAAGATGTTAAATGAAGCATAATCATGAAAGAAAAAAAAAAAAAGAGATATTTTATAGCATGAGCATGAGCATGGATAAATGTGAGAAAATACATAAGAGATTAAATGAATTAAGATGAGTCCCCAGCATCGGTTCGAGACGATTCTCGAAAGGCAAGCCCTCGATGCTGAAAAGATGTGAATGTATGAATGGAGGGCAAGCCCTCGAATGTTATAGTCCACAGCATCAGTTCGAGACGATTCTCAGAGGGCAAGCCCTCAGTGCTAAAAGGGTGTAAATGTTATGTTATAGTTCTCAGCATCAGTTCAAGACAATTCTCAGAGGACAAGCCCTAAGTGCTAAAAGGATGTAAATGTTATGTTATAGTTTTCAGAATCAGTTCAAAACAATTCTTGGAGGGCAAGCCCTCAGTGCTGGAAAGATGTGAATGTTATGAGTGTAATACGATGGATCCATGAGAAAGCTGTCAAGGATGAGTCCCTAGAGTGATGAGAATAAATAAATGAAATGTACGAATGTAAAAGCATACATTGCACGATTATGTTTTGATGATATATATATGTATTATGTTTTATGGAATTTCATGCTAAATGTATTGGTATACATATGAGGTTGAATGGGACAGGACATATGTATATGTTTACAGCTGGTTTACATATGATGATTTCATGAGTATGACTTAATTATACAATATGTATGTAGAACGTGACAAAGTTGAACGAAATACATGTATATTTGTATAACTGAAACATATGTGTAAAAGTTATGTATAGATGCGTTTATATGTATGTGCGACTGATTAATTTGGAGCACATGTATATATTCACAACTAAGTAGTATGTTTCAAATGGTTTCATAACTACGGTGTTTACTTCATCAGCTACGCCATGTTTTTAATAGAAGATGTTTTGTAAATTAAAGGCAGTTGTTATTGTAAACTAAGTAGAAAGAAAAAGATTGGGTCAATGTGAAAACTTAATGATTTCTTATACCGCTAAGACCGTGGACTCATATATCCGCTTGGGCGAATGTGGTTAACTCCATAATCGCCTCAGATGATGTTGTTGATGCAGATATTGTGGATCAGGATGATGATCCAGTGGCTGTGTATTTGGGTTTATGACTGAGGGCGATGTACGCCTATTGATATTTTGTTACGACTCATGTATAGTCTAGTTTTATCATACATCAATATGTCGTATATGTACATAGGTTGATGCATTTTGGTTAATTCGTATGTGACTCTTTTAATAGCCATTCTTCTGATGTATAGACTTATGATATAAAAATTGTTGTATATAGTTATGTCAACTCCTTATGTTATGTTACTCTTACAATGTTATTTAATTAGTTTCCGCTACAATGTTATGATTACTCTGATGTGTTATGCTCATATTATGAGATAATGATGGCTTGTACGCTATTGTGATGATGTGATTTCATTTCAAAAAATATATATATGTGTTATGAAATCGGGTCGCCACAATCTAGGAGAGAAATCAAATCACATGGTCAATTACAAACACAAAAACTTTCAAATAGTGGTTTAGGACCATTTATCTCTATGCGCAATTACACATGTAGTGACACTCCAAAAATAATGCGCCTACTATAATTAAATAAGATATTCAACTTGCATCCCTAAAATGCCTTTATATCTCAATAACTCGCCACAGAATCGCGACTCTATCGCGACTTTTCATTTTCGGTCAAACCTACAATGTGACCTTACATTTCAGTCAGCAAATCATATTGCAACTTGAAGATCTTCACAAGGTGACTTTAGATTTAAGCCAGCAAATCTTGTTGTGACTTTAATATACTAAATAAATCTCTTGTAGTTAGTAGCAGCATGTGAGACAACAAATGTTTGAATTCATTTAGGATAAAAAGATTAGGACTATGTTTGTAAGGACAATCACAGTAGGCTAGCCATTACCTCTAATGGTTTGTCCAAATCACACCACAAATTCGCTTCTCTAAAGCAAAAGAATGTTTACCCTCTAGTGAAATTCAAACTACTAACTCCCATGAGCAAACCACAATGGAAACAGATAACCCAAAATGAAAACAAATGACCCAAAATGATATGAGCCATCTTATCCACAAAGTACATAATATAGATTATTCAGTATTCTCCTTCTCATTAATTGTCTATGGGTTTTGAATATAAGCTACTAGAAACCATTTGTCTTCAAATAGTTTCATAAGACCTTTAGTCCGAGCTAAGTTTCATAAACCCATATCTATTATTTCATAATAAGGACTATCATTCCTTAAGCGACAATTATCATTACAAGATAACCGAGTCATCAAAAACATTCACTCACTTAAGAAGATACTTTTCGAGGATTGTTGATAGTATTCAAAGAACTCATTCTTATAGTAAAATTGTTAATAATAACGACTAAGTATATTGGTATTTTTGTATAGATAATTGTTATAGGCCGCGTGAAAATGTTCGAGTTGCAATCTCTGCGCTCTTCGTATTTCATGCCTAAAACATTACAAAGACCAACCAGTTCTAATTCTCCTATGAGAATCAACTATCCAACTCCTTGCATAAAATTTTTAAGATGTGTGATCAATGGTTATATCAATGCCATGAGATGGATCTATACACTTAACCAAGTCCACTTTATCAACGTTCACTACTACAACGCTTAGGTAAGATCAACAACTCTAAGCCGGATCAATCAAGTGAAATGAATCTCATATTCTATACTAACAATTCCTATCATATGAATTCAATACTTCTAGCGGAGTACAAATAATAAATTATCTTCTAGTCTCTAAGTAACAAGATAATAAATTATATATTGCTACCACGCTACTTATTAAGGATCTTATATCCTAGTAAAAATTTAGGAGTCATTTCTCTAGTGGTATACTCTCACTAGATAAAACATTCCTTTAGTGGCATACTACTACTGGGCAAAGAATCATTACTCTCATTATTCTTGGTGACCTTTCAAATAAAAAAAGTTTTTGAAATATTAAGTTTAGGTGGGATTAAATATTTTTTCAAAATAAAACGCCTTTCACAAAATAATATAAAACATTTGACATTAAAAAATGCAATTCCCTACCCTCACCAAGAATAAGAGTAATTTCCTTAACTCAACCAAAAAAAAAAACAAAAAAACAAAAAAACTTAGATCCTTAATTGAAATTCATATTGCGCCAACTAATTTTATGGTCAATCAACACCATACTAGATAGGCGAATAAAATTAATCTAAACACCACTTGTTAAGACTAAGGTGGCAAAACCTTATTACATCTACACAAATGTGATGTAACAAATATGGTGCACTATTACTAACCTAACATGTTTTTTTTTTCAGCAAATCACAATATTGCGAGATAATTGTTCTCATCATATAACTTCAAATAAGTTTTCAAAAAACTTATTTTTCTTCTCATTTTCTCACAAAAATATTTTGTGTCAGAAAAAAATATTTTTCTTCTCATTTTCTCAAACAAATTTTCATACATAAAAAATATTTTGGAATTTCTGAGAAGTAAAATTTTAACCATCTAGTATTTATATGAAAAGACAATTTATAGTTCGCATCCTTAGAGTTATTTGTGCACTAACATAGGAATAGATTAATTGTAGGAAATGATCATGCTGCCTTTTATCATTAAATTGACTTTACTAAATAAAGGAGAGAGTTCTCATAAGCGAGAAAACTTTCGATTTCTCAAGCTTCTTTACCCATCATCCCATGCCCTATGACATAATTAGCGTATCATTTTTCCAAACAATAAATAATATCATAGAGTCAATTTATGATCATCCAATTCTAAACCTCTTGGGATTCTCACTGACACCACTGCTTTTTAAAAAATCTTGAACCAGACATGGGTACCAACTTCATAAATATTGCTATATTTAAAGGGCTTAAAAAATTGTAAAGGTGTGCAACTAATACACTCCTTTATGACTTTTTAGCCGTTGTCGCTGTCTAGTAACTAGCGATATTTCTCTATTTCTCACGCATCCAATCTATTTTCCTATTTTACAATCCACTATAGGAGAAATAAGAAAAAATTTAGGCGAGAAATTATACCAATCTTACACCATTTTTGCATCAATGCAACTACGAGCAATATGTTTAGGCTGATTAAGGCGTATCTGGTTGTCTTAAACTTTGCCATAACTACCATGCTTGCCACCAAGGCGCTTGGAATTACATTACTCTCAACTCATATTTCATAGAGCGCTCAAAATTTCACATTTTTGCTTGGACCCATATGTCCCGCAAAAAATAAAATTTGAGCAATATTAGTAGTGCTATTAATCTTTGCCACAAGGCGCACCGCTAATATTTTAAAGTAATGTGTCGTCTAAGAATATTTAAATACTCTTATTGCACATTAAGATTTTAACGCTCCCACTAACTAATCATACTAGCAAGTCTAACTAAACATCCTAGCGACTCTTGAGAGTATCTATCTATCTACGGGTTAATCTTGTTTAAGTTACTTAAAAAATTAATAATGCTCAACCCAAAATTATGGGGGCAAATAAGATTTGCATTACGAAAAATGCGCAACTTAACTTAGTACCCACAGAATTCTCTTAGGCAAAAATAGTGATTTGCTTCCCCATGTTAGCTAATCCCCTTTAATTTCTATGAAAATTGTAGTGCATGCGACTTATGCGCATAAAAATTTCACTTATAAAATTGTTGTGGTTTTCAAAATGACGATAGTCTAAGGCAGCCTTACTCTAACAAATATCATCATCTTATATTACCAACAATTGTTTCAGGAGGAAATTAATGCGCCATTTAAGTCGCACACCAAATCTATAAGGTTTTTGAGATTAATGCACCATTTAAGCCGCTTATCAAATCTCTAAGATTTCTAGTTCATCTAGGTTATCTCAATGTCACTACACTAACTATGCGCAAAAAAATATTAGCACACACACATTTAATTTGCAGTATTAACCTAAATTAGACAATGGTAATTTCCTACAAGTCGCTAGATCGAAAATTTCGCTAAGCTCATAATCATCTCCCGCGCCGTAGGTAGTACGTTACCGCCTCTAATTCATTTAACGCACAAATTTTGTATGGGAGAAGTTTAAAATATAAATTCTACTCAACCATACTCCCACTAAGTTCAACAATCAATATGTAATTCTAGGCATATATACTAATTTATTCTCTAACATTATGGAATAAATTATGAATAACCACATTAAGGTCATGCTACATATCTTATATGGAACTACATAGATCATAACATGCAACTTCCAAAAATATAAACATTGGCATATTTTAAAATTTCTCAAAAAAATATTATTGTAAAACATATTGGATTTATAAACACACAAAAAAAAATCCAATAATTTTGAAATTTGCCATCCATATTATGCATGTTATACATGGAATAATTATAAAGAAAATTTCAATCACAAATAAAATTCCATGAAATAAGCCACATGTTAATCATGTCCATATAAAAAACATATTCATATCACAATATGAAATTTAGTGAAAGGATTTTGAATCAAACCTCTCCTGTGGCTCAGTGATCATATGCTAAAAAATTTGAACCCATGGTAGCGGTTCTAACCACAACCTGCACACAACCATTATTTTTTGTTTTTTTCTTGGCCTTGGGTCAAACTGGTGGGTCAATCCACCGACTCCAATGTTCTGGTCCGACCCGCCGGGCTTTGGGCTGGCCCTCTCTTTTTTAAAAAACAAAACCTATTAAACATGGGCCAAGCCCATTCGGGTTTTGGAACCCTACCCGAGCCCAAAAACTGACCCGTTATTTCTTGTTCAGTCTTCTGCCTGCATTGCCTCTGCCCCATCTTCAACCCACAAGGCGGTCTCGCCGCCAAGCAACATGCGGCCACTAAAGTGCGCCATCATCGCCACCCAATAGCGGCGGCCAAATCTGGCCGCGTGATGTGGCTTCATGTAGCCGCACACAGTGGCCTAATGTGGGGCCGCGCGCGCGGTTCTGATTGCGGGTGCGGCGGTACGCAAGCCACCGCTAGGTTCGGCTTGTAGCGGCGCCCTTGATGTCAGCGCTGTAATAGTCTAGGATTTATGGGATGTAAATTTGTATTGAATTGTATGGATTTACGTAGTGGTTGTAATCTGGGATGATATTGATTGTAGAAGAGATAGATGTTGAATGAAATGGTAGAATGATTCGTATATTAGAATAGACTGATTCGAGTTCAGCCGAGACTCCAAAACAAGGAACAAGACATCAAGATTTTCCATCACTTTCTCCTCACGTTTCTTGGTTATAAACCCAACTGTCTAAACATTTACAGCTGGCCCACTACCTACAGCTGGCCCATGTGCTATTAGAATTACAAAACAACAAGTAAATCCTTACGTGAATTACAACCTAGCCCAACAGCTTATTAAATCTAAAAAACGGTGTGTTTAACAAGATATGATGCAATCTGAGAAGATAAGGATGCACTTCTTCCAACGTCTGATTTGCGCTTCCCAATGACTGACTCCTTTCTATTCCCCATATGCTTCTACACCATTGGATCACCCTAACTCATCCTAGCCCTCCAATTTGCTTCAATCCTTCCTTCACGCCAGCTAACACTTCTCTTTATTCCACACTTTCACGCTTTCCTCTGCTGCGCCACTACCCAACGACTGAGCTTCACTAACCATTACAAGCGCTGCCTCGCGCTTGGCTTTGCAACGTCGCCTAGCAGCACTGCTGCGCTAGTGTCCCAACAGCGCCGCCTCGCGCGGCCTTGCCACTACCGAGAGCGCCCGCTGCAGGGCTACTGTACACGCACTAATGCTTGCGTCAGTGTGTTAGGATTCTCATCACATTGCGCACGCCACTGCGGCCACTGCTCATTGTGGCTGTGCGCGGCACCACCTCTTTGTGTGGGCAGCGCTACCACTTCTCTGGCAATGCAGTCGCTGCCGGGACAGCGCTCACAAGGCAGATTGATAGGATCTCCAAAATATTCCCAAATAGTCCTGATATCCTTTTGCTTTGGCGTCACGGTTTTTTCCTTCTACAGACATGCTTGGGCGTCTACTCCCTGATTTAAACCTCCTATAGACAATTACTTGCTTGTTACACTTATTTCCATATTAAGCTTTATTTATCTCTTTAAATAATGTAGATGTCGTATGGCTATCAATCAATGAATGAAATATCAATTGCTTTATGCAACAATTGAAGGTTGATTCCCCTCGAAGTGATCAATTGGATGTTCGATCCCCTCGAAGTGGACGATTTATCCCTTTCATCTCTATATTTTCTTAATTTTAATCGATAGAAACCCTTGGGTTCCTATCATTTGGTATCATAGCAGTTCGATTTTTGGTGTTTTTTTTTCCCTATTTTTTCCTTCTAGCCCATTCCAAAAAAAAAAAAAATCAAATCAAATCAACCTAACCTGCTTTATGTTTGAACGTGGGAGCTGTAGTTGTGCTCTGGTGGTCCACGTGAATTCGTGTTGCTGTGATAGAGCCGTGCAACGTGTTGTTGTAGTGGAAAAGAATTGTGGCAGCGGTTTACAACCATGGGGAGTCAGCTGCACTTGATTGTGATACCCAGGTCCAACCTGAGCGTGAGTTTATTTGGAGAGGAAGAGTCACGTTTGGCTGCTAAATTCCATTAAACCAGGTTTGATTCTTATACTAGTATAAGGCTAGGCTTATACGAGTTTAGGGATTCTTCTATTCTGGTTTTGGTATTGGAAATCATAGCTGTTTGGTAGCAGGATTTAGTTAGCCCTTATCCTAGTTTATTGCATTCTAAGTATTTCTTATCCCATGTGAGTGAAAAAAAAAAAAAAAAAAAAAAAAAGATAGAAATGGCATCACTCCAGTCACAATTTGGCTCGAAATTTATGGAGCAACTAAAGGAATTGATTGCTGACTCAATCAAACAAGTCAAACGAGAGATTCATTATGAGTCAATTAGAAGTCCATGTTCTCCGAAAATACGATCACAAAAAGAGCAAGAATATATGGAAGCTCCTCAAGTTGGTTATTCTAAGTTTGATAACATTGATGTCGAGTTGACAAAAATTCAGCAGATATCAACAGTTATCGTTTTGAGCAGTTATTTGATTTCGCTCATAATTTGACGGAAAGACGACTATTAGATAGATTCATTGAGGGTCTTCGCCCGAAGATCCAACAAGAAGTCAAGGCTCGACGACCACGAACCATGAGAGCAGCTATTTCATTTGCAAGGATAGAGGAGGAAAGACTCGGCGAGAAAACTTGTGAAATAAGCAAAGTGGGTGAAAAACAATGGATTCATTTTCTAGCCTAACTTGCAAAAATTTTGCCATGCAAGAGGAGTCAGTCGTGAGAAAGATAATAAATACAGAATTGGCCTCATCCACATTTATAGATGTCCCCAATATTGATAATTGTTTTCATATTGAGGAAAGCATGCATCCCGTGATGGACAAAGAAGATAAATTACTAGTAGATGACGAGTAAAAAATGGATAAAGAAGTTGAGGTACTATCTCTACAAGACAAAGATGAAGCATGTTATGATCGGATTTGGGAAGGCTTTATTGGAAAGGAATTGTTCAATCCAAGTCCAATGACTACAAAGAAGTGCTTGCTCCAAATTTTGAGAGTCCATGACATGCCTCAGAAGATTAATATTGATTCAAAGTTTTCCTATAGTCCTCCGGACAAAAGGGGCAACATTAAAGGATTTCTTTTGGTTTCTTTTCTATTGCGCTTCATTCCTAAGACATTGCATTCAATGAAAACATGGTGGCCGCCATGGGATCGAGGACGAGATTGGAGACCCGTTTCATTAATAATCAACCTTGAGGACAAGGTTGTTTTGAAGAGCACGGGAATGATAGGATCTCCAAAATATTCCCAAATAGTCCTGTATCCTTTTGCTTTGGCGTCACGCTTATTTCCTTCTATAAACATGCTTGGGCGTTACTCCTATTTCTTTCTATAGACAATTACTTGCTTGTTACACTTATTTCCATATTAAGCTTTATTTATCTCTTTAAATAATATAGATGCCGTATGGCTATCAATCAATGAATGAAATATCAATTGCTTTATGCAACAATTCGAGGTTGATCCCCCTCGAAGTGATCAATTGGAGGTTCGATCCCCTTTCAGCGGTCAATTTATCCCTTTCATCTCTACATTTTCTTAATTTTAATCGATAGAAACCCTTGGGTTCCTATCACAGATCAACGATTATGTTGAGAATTAACTATAAGGGATATTGAATAGGAAAAAAAAAAACTGTAAAGGGTTATACTAGATTAGTGGGCTTTGTAACAGGCCTCTTAGGTAAGTACACCTTTATCCATATGTGTTAATGAACCTTAATTGTAAGAAATTAATAGGCGTAGCTGTAAAAATTGTTAGGAATAGAGGCTTTATAAGCCCATTCTATAGCAGAGAATGATAGAAAATAGTCCGAGTCCTTTGGTATTTTTCACTTTCTTGGAGCTTTGAGGTGGAGCTCGAATCAACCATCATCTTTTTTCTTTTAATCTATGATATTTTCATTTCAGATTCATTCCATTTTTTTTTTTTCAAACACTGAATAATCAAAATAAATAGAAGAACATTACATTAACACCCAAAAATAGCAAATGCAAATATTCAAGAATCATTATTCTCACAAGAATTAAACACAGGAACAACTGACTATGGCACTGATACCAATGTTAGAAATATAATACACAGCAGAATAAAATTATTCGGTATCTTTTATGCACCGAATATAGGATCTGATGTTGTTGTTCCACGTGCCTTCGTTCTTGATTCTCCAGCATTTTTTCTCACAATGGTAGGGCACGCTAGATCAATATCTACAGTATCTACAGTCTAAATGCTCCAAACATTCAAGAAAATAATAAAGAGAAAGCTCGTATGAATATCAAAAGGCTCATATTTTTCACACACCGCAAATAGCCTATAAATGGGGTGTTTTATACCCTATTGAAATATAACCTTTACCTTCTGAATTTAGTACACTTTTATTACTTAGTAGAGTAACGGTTGAACATTATAAAACTTGAGTTGTCCATTGATAGGCTGAGGGCTACATGCTTGCTTTAAATCTTTATTAATATTTTTATTTGTATTCAATAACCCGTTTCCCGTCTCTATAGACAAATCGGCCGCCCCCACTTGAGGAGCAGCCGATTGCTCCTGTTGGCAGTGCAAGGCCGACCCAACTTTCTTGATCTGCTCTCATTGAGGGGCGGCTTTTTTTTTTTTCTTTTTAAAATAGATCGAGTCTTCAATGATGTCATGTCTCAATAGGCAATTGATGATAGACATGAATTCGTGCATACATATAAGAGCATTGTCAGCCTATCCTTTATATAGTTTATAATAACTATATTTAGTTATTATGAGCTATTTATACCTCAAAATAGACTATTTTCATCCTACAATAACTAAATATATATATATATTCTAAAGATGATAGATACTACAGCTAGCTAGTGAGTGGGGTGGCTGGCCCCTCGAGAAATGGCCGGTCACTCCAAGCCAAATTCTTTACGTCCTGAAGAAGATTGAGATCATAGCAGCGAAACAGAAAGAGAAAAAAAGAAAAGCAAAAGCCATGTTATTGGGAGACCAAGGAGTGGAGGAGACTGTGCAAGAGATTGGCCTTTTCTTCTGCTTTACTATGCTCTACATGGTTTTTGCCAATTTCTGATTTCTGTTTGGTTTTGTACAATTGGTTAAGCTGAAGTGTAAGATAGTGTTCATGAATGAGTGATTTTGTAGTGCTTTTCTATCACATTTGATGTTAGAAAAAATAAATAAATAAATAACACTCGGGGGACAGGCTTTGTAGTGGATATTGTTCATGAATGGAGTGGAAAGTGAGCTTGGTATTAGGGAAGAAGATTGCAAATCCATTATCCATCATTTCCTTGTTCATGACGAGGATGATGGTAGTGAAAAAGAATGTGAACCCTTTTGACCAGAGAAAGAAAGATGGAGAGATCTCGGATAAAAAGAAAAGAAAAGAGAAAGAAAGCCATGGATGGAGAAAAGATGTCTCCTTTGACGGGGCATTATTGCTTGCTTAGGAATTTAGGCGGCATTCGAGCGGACTCAACGGAGTCGACTTGAGTATTAAATATTTAAGTTTTGCTCATTTAATTTTATTTTGAACACAAATCAAGTTTACAAGCTATTCAATTAACTTCTTATATTATTATATAAAATAAATATTATGGATTGTTTATCTTTTCGTAAATACATACTAATAATTAATTATTTATTTATTGTTAAAATTTTTTCATTTGAGTTAATTAAATAAATTAACTTGAATCTTAAATAATCTAATCGTGAATTTATATGTATGTATATAAAATTTATTATGCTCATTCACAAACATGTGCATGCACACACACAAATATATCCACATATACTCATAAACACACTCTTATTTACGTAAATCTTTAAAATTAAACTCACAATAACAATAATTCAAGTTATATTTATCATATTAGAATAATAATATATTTTACTTAAGATATTTTTATTACCAAATTAAAATAATATTAAAAAAATGTGTAAAAATAAAATTATATGAATTTATACAAGCTTATCTGAACTGAGCTTATACAAACATATTTAGTTTAATATTCAAACATATTATTATGTTTACGAACGATTCATTTATTATATAACTTGAGACCCAATCAAGCTGAATGAGTTCACGAGCGCCTGGACTCCTCTTACCCCACCTCCCCCACTTGGGATCATCAATGAGAGAGATAGCAAAAGAGAGAAAACACCTCTCTCCTCTATCTTTCCCAGACGTTTCTTGTCCTGCATGTCGATGTGAATGGGTGTTTTGTAGTGCTTTTCTATCACTTTTGATGGCGTCTTTTTCACTGATATTTTGTTTGAGCTTGAAGTGGAAAGTGGGCTTTGGTATAATGGAAGAAGATTGCAAATCCATTATCCATATTTTCCTTGTTGATGATGAGGATGATGGTAGTGAAGAAGAATGTGAACCCTTTTTTGACCATAAAAAGAAAGAGAGAGAGAGAGATCGGATAAGAAGAGAAAAGAGAAAGAAAGCCAATGATGGAGAAAAAATGTCCCCTTTGACGGGTATTATTGCTTGTGGCTCCTCGGTGAGAGTGAGAGAATGGATGTGATGGATCATTCAAATTTTCTTTGAGCATTTTGTGAAGAATGTGTTCGACAAAATGCTGTTATACCAGCCGTCTAGTCCGAGAAGAGATTTGCGGGGGAAGCTCGACGTGGGCGGTGGTGGGCAAGTGCTGGATCTGGAAACCGTCGTGAACTATGGAATTCTGGGAGGCGATGGCAGCGTTCTTCGGCGGAGGTGCCGCCAAGCAATTGGCTCCCCCTCAAAAATCTCTCTTAGGAAACTTTTTGTGATGCACGATTAACGACGTTAGAGAGGCGTTATCACAACATTTGATTGAGGCCCACTGGGCAAGAACAGAATTTACAAAAGCCCAAGTAAATATAATTATAAATAATTATGTAAAATCAGTCCGTGTTGGTTGTTATTAACTGCTATTAGCCCTATAATTGCAATTAGTTTGTGGTGGTATAAAAATTGGTCGAGAGCTTCTAGTTATAAGAAAATAAAATAGATTCTTACATCCAACTTTCATTTAATTTTTCAACAGAAATTATTAATTATCAACATCAGTTATATTATAACACGTGTCACATATAATAAAAATATAATTGTAATTACAGACAACCAAAAGGAATGAGTTTGCATTTATCCCTTTTTTATAAAAGGCAGAGTAAATGGCTTTACAAAACATCTATTGACAGGAGTCACAGGAGTATGTTAGACGGCAAGGCAGGCCGAGTAAACGGACCGTGTTTGTCAAACACGTTGAGACGACTATCTCCAGAATAGGATAAACTATGAATTATTTAATGGGTCATTACATATGCATGACTTAACCTTTTAGTTAATTAAGCATATAATTATTCACAATATCAACCAATTTTTGCATTCTTTTTTTTTTATATATATATATAATATCTTGCTACATGTTAAGCGAAAATGCTCAATTTGGGCGGGCTAATAGAGGCCATAACCTGGGATGAAAAATTTTATTATTAGGCTGCTTAAATTTACAATAGTTTAGAGAGTCTGAAATAAGAAATTGTGAGCCTAAGTATAAAATCCATTTGTTCAAAATAGGTGAAATATCTTAAAAGCTTGGGTGCGTTTGTTAAACCCGTTGGCACCCATACTTATTCTCAAAATTTTCCCACTGCTTCATCATGTAGACCAGTACCAACGGTCAAGCTTTGGAAACTTAACAAAAAATTATTTCTTCCAATAATTCAGTATTGTTTTCAAGTGCACAGCATTGAGGGACATTATTGAAAGAGAAATTATGTGCACAGTATTTTAAACTTTACCGAGAAGTACTCTTCATCTGAATTCACAGTACACAAATTACGAGAATGTGTAATTAACTCTTAAAGGGGTTAACAAACGTTGTCTTTGTTTGTTAAAGTTTCTTTTTTCTTTTTTCTTCTCTTTTAAAAACATTAACAAATAATTAAAAACTATTTTTAGATTTATTTGGCATCAAAATACTTTTTTTAAACAAAGAATAAAAGACACCCTTCAAAAAAAGTGTGAACAAAACAAATCTAAATAGTTCATGTAAGGGGAACATGAATCCATGTTCTTTACTCATGTCCTCGGAGAACTCCTAATTATTACCATTGAGCCCACTAGGCTAGAAAATCTAAAATCGAATCTCATAGGGCCCACGTGCACATAACATTCAGCATCCAAGAGCACGGGAGAATACCGCGATGGTCCCTCGACAACCACGCGAGTGAGACATGGCACCACGTTGACAAGTTTAAGGTCGTGGCAGCACTGAATGGAGGGAGGACACCGGCGAGGAAAAGGCCATTGCCATCGACAAGAGGCGACGTTTTTATCGTCTAGAATTTTGGAACCTGTGTTTTTTTTTTTTTCGAACCTGTGTTTATCAACGAAGTACTTCTGACTAAATACAAAAAATAAAAAATAAAAAAGAGGAAAAATAAAAACAAAAACGAGATATATAGTATTATTTAATATGATTTTTTTTTTTTTTAGAATTTTGAATATGGTGTCGGCAGGCCTCATAATTAATCACAAAATAATTAACAGGTTTCACCATTTCGGTTATTCTAACTATTAAGAGCATCTTCGGCAGTGATATTTATTTTAGCTACTTAAAATATGTATTTTTTAAGTTTAGTTACTAATTTTTTAATATATAATCTAACAGACCATCTATTATATTCTTTATTTTCTTTAAATAATATATTTTAATCATTTTTTTATTAATTTTTGTTCTCTTTCTTTTTTTTTTGATGAGGGTGAGGGAGAGAAAAAGGAGAGGAAAAAAAGAATAAAAAAAAGCAAATTTGAGCAAAATTTTCATTTTAAAAGATCTTTTAAAACTTTAAAAAAACTATTACTAACTAAATATAACTATTATGAGATTTTTAAAACCTCTATTGGATATGCTCTAACAAATCTTATTTGTTTGGAGGAGTCTTTTCAGCAATTTTATTTGTTCTAGGATTGAAGCATTACCCCTATCATCATGAGACAAGACGTTCATGGTTTGTTACCCATATTTCTTCATGGGTGTGTTTTTGAATTCTTCAAAAGTATAAATATTAGAGCACACAAATTGTTAAATCAATCGCTTCTCATTATTATAACGGAAGTACTTTGCTTTTTTCTTTTTTAAACAGTGAAAAGATCTCTCTTTCTAACCCAATTCCTTGAATGTATTAATAATAATAATAATAATAATAAATTGAGATTTAAAATATTTTTAGAAGTATCCGGGTGTATGTTGATCCTTGCAATCTAATAGATATTTATGAGAGGTTTCGATTGAGCTTATTTGCCCAAATAAATGGGCTCTTTTTTTGGATAAGTGAGTCTCATCGAAAGTCTCTCATAATTACAAAATAGGTGTTTGGACAAGTGAACTATTGAAGACTTCTTACAATTGCAAGATCTCGAATGTATTTGTTAAAGATTAGGGATGTTTTGTTTTAGAATAATAATAAAAAGTGATAGATGTGATATAAAATATAAAGAGTTGTGAATTTTTTATATGTTAAAGTAAAAAAAAAAAAGATTAATAAATTTTTTTATTTAAATATTAATAAAAAGTTGGTGATTTAAAATAAAAAATTGTTAAAAATGTGTGGTTAAGAAACAGGCCCCATCTACAATCTAGATTTAGGGATTGCTGGTATCCCCAATCCAACCAAAAAGGACATGCCACGATGCAAAAGCATTTATGGCATTCTGCAAGTTAATTATGGTCGACAAAGTTTGATGTGACCATGAAATTGTAGTCTGTGATATTTTAGAAAATCTAAAACCATATGGGTGTTTCTTCCAGATACCTGTCTTTTAAGAGGGGCCTGCAATGCCTGTCTTTTTTAAATATGCAGTGATAATGTTAATGGATTCACTCATGATTTATGACTATTTTGCTTTTCAAAGTCTAACCAAGAGAGAGAGAGGGATTCATTGGAGGATAATTGGGGATTTCTTCACTTTTTCTTTGTCCTTTTTTTTAATTGCATGTGAAAAGGACTCCCCTCTCTTAGCCAAAAAGTCCTTTCTCAACCGAAAGAACCCAGCAAGGATATACAGGGTACTGAAGCTTGTGGGGAAAACAAAATATGACACTAATAGCGAAAAGTAAGAGGGAAAAAAAAAATATAAAAAATTATGAATAATTTGATATTAAATATTTATATTTATTTGTTTGAATAGTCTTAATGGCTAGCTACATTGTGTTAGAATATATTTAAATTATTTTAAATTCGTGATAATCTAATTTTCATCATTCTCCTCAAATCTTTAACTTCAGAATAACCTAAATATATTTTAACGCATTGTGTTCTTATTAACTTAACTTGTGTATAAGTCATTATTGATACTTGAGTTAGTCGACCTACAAGTAAACCTAAATCGATCGAGACTTATATAAAGATATATAAATCAATCATACAAATATCGGAGTATATTTTAACGCAAAGGAATTCATATTAATATCTGTACTCCTCTTCTTCGAACAAAAAGGAATTGTGAAGGGATCCCAATTCTTCTCAGAAGTGATGATCAAACATCATGAAACGTTCAAGATCGGCTTACCTACAAAGGTTGTCGTGACAACTTGCCAGATATTGTTGAAGAAGATAATGTATATATTGGAGCACTACACATGCATGACAAGAAAGTGTAAGGTGGAGAGAAAAAAGACAATAAAGTGTGAGGTGGAGAAACGCTGGACAGCATCATGTTGCCACACGTTGTTAGCTAGGTTTTTCCAGAAAGAGGCAAAAGACACAGTAACCCCCCCCCCCCCCTACTTGCCATAGCTTTAGTTAGATCGTTTGTAAAGAATAGAAAGAAATAAATAATAATAAAAAGTAGATCGTTTGTACAATGAAAGAGATGGCCATAAACCTCAATCTGTTGAAGTTGGCAAGAAGAAAAGAGATGGCCATAGCAGCATCGAAGAGAATTGGATCTTCAATCTTTGTTTTGTATATGTTTATCAACGTAACTTATGAATAAATAAGGATGCATGTCAGGAAAACTACACTGGCCGTTGAGTTGATTTGGAGGAATAATGCTATTTAATAGACTGTTATAATATATATTATCACATCATATCTTAATTGTATATCAGTTATATAATAATCTACTATATAACATTACTCCTCCAAATAAATCTAAAGCCCCATGCCCATTTCTCTTGAATAAGTTCATCGACCTCCATTTCAAATTAGATTGATATTATTTATGTCATTTTTATAATTTAAAATTAGTGACATTTAACTATATACATAATGTCAATATTAGCACATCTTAAAAATAAAATAAAAGTTCAAGGCACTCATTCATTAATGGAGTGAGGGTAAGTGATAAACATTAAAAGTTTAGGCTACCAAAAATAATTTTTTTAAAAATTATGAAGCATGTCAAAAGGACAGCTATCCGAAAGTTCTCCAAAATAAAATAATATGGCATTAAGTAAACCACTAAATACGTACAACTTTAAATCATGACCACACAGAAAAAATACTGCGAAGCCTTATCCCATTTCTCTCTACGGCCTTGTTTGGCAAAAGTCATGACTTTACTATTCTTGAGTTTTGATTAAATAAAAAAAAATTATTCTCATTTTTTTAATCACATCAAACACTTTTTATTATTATTCAAATAAAATACTCACTAAAAAATAAAAATTTTTACTTTTTCATACAAAAAATTTATAACATTTTTTTCTACTTTATATCACATCAATTACCATTCAAATAAACAGTAAAGTCTTAAAGTCCTGACCTTTACCGAACAATGCCTACAAGTTTCTCTTTCTCCTATTTTATATCAAGCAATCACACATCCTCTTGGTGGACTCCGAATAAAGATTCATTTTTAAAAATTCAAAATCAGCCCCCCAATACAAAAAGTGAAAAGCAAAAACAATAATTTAAAGAATAAAATCATGATCATGCTGCTCACGAGTTTCATTGAACCCAATTGGTAAACTGTCTTATCATTGGACCAGAGTCTGGGACCAAATTCCATGAACGTGGGAGAGAACATAAAGCAAGCACGTCTCATGATATGTAGCTAGGATCCATTAATTAGATTATTAATCAACTTTCAATTAGACTGTATATTTATATATATATATATAATTACTTTGATTGGGCCCGTGGTCAACATATAATCTTTAGAATCAAACTTTGGAATATCCCGGAATCTAAACAAGAACAGTAAGCAAGCGCGTGGATCTGCCAAGCTGACAGACGGCTGATTCTCTTGTCCACTGAAACGCTAAACGACAATACGTTTTTTGGCTTAATTTGCCCACTAAAAAGCCTTAACTGAAAGTCTAAAACCCCTAGTAAACCCCGTGTGCCTTGTCTTTGTATTGAAACGACTCCTAGCTAGAGAGTTTCGTTTCAGACTTTCAGTGTTGGAGGAGACACAGACAGAGAGCGAAGATTGAGAGAGATTAGGCATTGAGATTATGGCCCAGTTTATGGCAATAATTAATCCACCCACCCAAGAGAGGTACATTTTTGTTTGCTTTCTCACTCTTTTATGTTTAAATTGCTTCGGGGCTGGCACTCAAAAGAGGTACTTTTTTAAGTTTCAATTGGTTAGACGGTGGCCGGACCACCATTGTGCCCTTAAAATTTTTAAGTATTTTTTGTTTGCTTACGGCCTTTTAAGTTGTGACACTAGATTATTGTATGGTAATAGAGAACTCTTTTTTCTTTTTTTTTTATTTAAATCAACTCAATTTTTAATATTTCATTAATTACTTTTTAACATTTTTTTTAAAAACTTTTTATATCACATTACTTATTTTTTATTCTTATTCAAATAAAAAAATCACTAAAAAATAAAATTTTTTTACTTTTTTCATACAAAAAATTCACAATATTCTTTTTACTTTGTATCACATCAATCACTTTTTATTACTATTCTAAAAAAATAAAAAATAAAAACCCATAAATCTTTAACAAATACCATCCTAATACACCATGTGCTCTTTTTACATTCGTGTAACACATAAATTCTAGTATAGTACGGTATAATGATGTTCTGAAAAATTACATGTGTTGTGTGTGTGGGAGATAATAGAAAGAGAGAGTTTGTTTGGATTTGTCGATTGTCGTTTCATCCGCATTTATAAGGATTCCAACATGCATGTCTGATCCTCGATCGGACTTTTAGAGTGAGGTTCTTACTTACACAAGTGATCATAGGTGAGTTTGGTAAACACTTTTGCGATTTTTTTTAATAATAATAAGAAATAATTGATGTGATTTAAAGTATAAAGAATGTTATGAATTTTTTATAAAAAAATATAAAAAAAGTTAAGTCTTTTAGTGAGTTTTTTATTTAAATAGTAATAAAAAAAAAATTTATGTGATATAAAAAGTTATTAATGAAATATATTAAAAAGTGAATAATAATAAAAAGGGGAGGGGGAGGAAAAACACATGTGGTCTGGGTTTTTTTTTTTTTTTTTGGTAAACTCTTTGGGTTTTTTTTTTTTTTTTTTGAATATATATAGTAAAAAAAAAGTGATTGATTTGTAAAAAATGAAAAAATTATATTTAAAAAAAAATTAAATAATAATAAAAAATAATTAATGTGATATTGAAAATGAAATAATAGAAAGCAAAAGTTTGATTGGACTTGTAATCTAGAGCTAAGGATTCTAACGTGCATGTCTGATCCCCGATAGGACTTCTCGAGTGAGGGATTTGTTTGTTAGATGAGTGATCATGAGATTTTTGAAATTTTGAAGGGATGTGGCTTTGATACAAAGGTTGTCGTGCATGGGACAACTTGCCATGTTCTTTTTCTTTTCTTTTTTTTTTTTTTTCTGAGCATGCAGGACAACTTTCCATGTTGAAGATAATGGAGAAGAATTGGAGCACTAAATAAAAAGTGTGAGGTTGAGGAACGCTGGAGTGGACAGCATGTTGTACGGAAAGAAGAAAGAAAGAAACACTCTAAATAGCTTTTGAGCCCTACTTGTCATGTCTAGTTTCTTGATAGAAATGGGTCGTTAATGTGTTTTTGGTCTCCATTTGAAGAAGTAAAATGGAGTTTTGGAAGGATG
>FXXK01000800.1:102116-136901 GCA_900184695.1 Betula pendula | reverse complement strand
CAAAAACAAGAACTCATAGAGAGAGTTGGAGACACAGACAGAGAGCGAAGATGGAGAGGCTCTGTGGCTTGTGAGAGAGAGAGAGCTTAGGCATTGAGATTATGGCGCCCCAGTTTAACCCAATTATAATTCGCCATCCTCACCCACAACTCTTCTTGCTTTTCACCCACTTAAGAGAGGTATTTTTTTGTTTGTTTGTTTGCTTTCTACTTTTTTATGTTTTAATTGCTTTGTGTGGCACCCATGAGAAGTGTACGTACACTTTTGTTTGTTTGTAAGTTTTATTTGTTAGAATAGAGTAGTGCTAGACGTTCGTTATAGCATCTGTTTCTTAATAGAATACGTAAACTTGTATTTTATTAATTTTTATTTTTAGAAAAAAAAATAAAAAACAAATTTAGACTTATTTCATCATCATTTCATAGTATTGGAGAAGAATGAAATGGGGATTGGACACGTTAGAACCGATTTTTTTTTTTTTTTTATCAAAAAAAGTTATTTTTTGATTTTTGATTTAATTAAGAAACAGACGTTAGACGTCCGTCATACCGTCTATGACGGACGTCCGTCTAGCACTACTTGTTAGAATATACCGTAAATTTAATTGTATTTAAATCTTATTTAATATTATCTTTCACCTACAAGAAATAAGAACAAAATACCAAACCACCCATTTTCTTTTGTCACAATTTTTTATTTTTTATTTTATTGTAAGTTTCTTGTTTTATTGGTTTGGGGTGGCTAGACGACCGTACCCCCTTGTGGCACTTAAGACTTCATAGGGGTGTCTTTTGTTTGCTTTTTACCTTTTAAGTTTTAATTGATTTGGGCGACCAAACCACACTTTCTAGCACCCAAAAAAGGTACAATATTATACTCTAAACATTGCACCGGAGGTCAATATGTTATTGTTATACTTATGAATGGAATTGTTCCGAGGGAGAATGATGAAAGAAATTGATTAATGCGATATAGAGGTTAAAAAGATTTTGAATTTTTTGTAAGAAAAAAATAACAAAAGACGAGAGTTATTTGATAAAGGCTTATTTTGTTAGAGAAATCTTTGGCAAACATAGCGTGGAATCCGTTTCTATCAACTTTGGTCTATTCTTAATCTATTCCATATCTAATCAAAGCTCAACTAAGCAACGAATTTCTGATAAAATATATATATGGAATGTGAATCTGGTGCCGGCAGGCCTAGCTTATTATCACAAAATAATTAAAGGCCGGGTTTCATTGTTTGGGATTCAGAATATCCCAAGAACATGCCATGATAGAAAAACATTTCTGGTTTTTATGGTCGACAAAACTTGATGCGAGACAGAAATTCTAGTATAGTAGCTAGTTGATTGAGAAAACCTAATACCATGTTTTCCTTTTGAGGGGCCTGCAATAGCTGTCTTTTTGCTGTGCAATAATCAATTTGCTTTTTCTAAGGCAACTAGTGGCCAATGCAATGCTGTGAGCCGTTCGTTTTTCTGTGGAGAGAGAGAGAGACAGAGAGAGAATGGACTGGACTACGGCGGAGTTGCTGTGGCTTAAAATATATATTGAGGATTCTAAGAAACGTGCATCACAGAAGTAATTAATTAATTCTCAGAAGGGGGGGGGGGTGGGGGTAGTTGCTGAAAGTGATGATTCACGAGAATCTTGGAAATGTACGTACGTAGGAGGTTTAGCTACAAAGCTTATGGTGAGCATGGGAATCTTGACATGTTGAAGATACATATAAAATTGGACCACCAGTACCTCTGACAATGAAGTGTAAGATCCAGAAAACAAACACAATTAAATTGTAAGGTGGAGAAACGATGGAAGAGCATCTTGTAGGGTAAAATAAATAATGCTAACAATGGCTTTCTGCCCTAGGCAAGGGCCACTCCCTGCCCTTGCAATTTTCAAATTTGAATAAAGCATGCATTTCTTTTTATTTTTATAGAAATAGAATTTTGGATCTCATTTTGACCGACTGTCTCACCTTGTGGGCCATTGCTGCCTAGATCTCCCTCCTCCGCCACCTTGTTTTCATCGTGATCCCATCAAACAGGGTGGCCCAACCATATCTTTGGCCACTAAGAATGGTTTAGTGGTCACTAAAGGTGGTTTGACCAGTTTACCTAAATAGTGAGACAACGATGGAGATAGGTGATAGAGAAACTGACAAATGGGCTGCGACAAATAAAAAGGTGAAGTAACCGCGGTAAAAATGAGATGTTAAATTTTTTAAATGACATGATAGTTTTTTACCATTCATTTCAAATGAATGTACCAAATTAAAACTATTGCATACTATGCAAAGATATTTAACTTGCTTTGAAAGAAAGAACCGAGACAGCGGACAAGAGCCTTCAAGGCAATCCCGATCACGGTTTGACTTCCTCTTTCTCTTGGATTGCATCATGAATTGCTTATGTGAACCCAAAAAGGGAGGATTTCATAAAGTTGGATCGCTCCGATCTCACGAGTCACCGTGAAAATCCGTTTAGGCTAAAAGTACCAATTTTCTCCAACCTCTAATCCGCTTCAAACACATGTGATTAGGACTTCTCGAGTGAGGTAGTTACAAATTAAGGTGATCATGAGACAATATCTTGAAATGCTACAATTTACAAAGGTTGTTGTGTTGTGCATGGGACATCTTGCCATGTTGAAGATAATAGTGGACCACCATACACGTATGACAATGAAGTGTAAGGTGGGAGGGGGGAAAAATGGACAATAAATTGTGAGGTGGAGAAACGCTGGACAGCATATTGCACGGTTTTCGATAGATCATTTGCTAATATTGATACAATATACTAAAAACAAAGCATGCATGCTTTTGTATGAATTGAAAAATGCATTCTCCTAACTATTTAGCATATATTACTAATCCCTCCCTCAAGATTAGTGTCGAACCAACAATTCCCGGTTGATCTGAAGGCATCAACCATACATCAAGCGTGCAACCCCGTTTGAGAGGTATGTTTGATATGCAAAATGATTATTTTAAAGAATAGTCTTTATTAAGAATAGAAGAAATTAAATAAAATAACTTTGGTGTTAAAGTATACATACACTTTAATATTTAAAATAGCCATCTCTATAACTACGAGGGAATATAAGGTGCTTATAGTCCTACATTGATTTCTTACAATGACACTTGACTTTTATAAATGATTATAGGATGCTTTAATTGTAATATAATTAGTCTTTTTTTTAGTGATAACGTAAATGTGACTTATGTTTTTTCTAAGTCGTTACAAAAGCAATGGAAAAGGGGCGTCTGAGGACGATAATGACTCCAAAATCAACATCTAGTTCAATCACCTCAACAACCAGCCATGTTATCTTCTGCATGTATGCTTTGGGAGAGGGAGAATTGAAGAATGGGAATGAGAAGTTAGGGTTTCTGTTGGGGTTTTTGAAGAGAATGAGAGCGAAATGTAATATATGGTTTATTAGGGATTTTGTTGACAACTTTGTGAGGAAGATAAAGAGTGTGATGACAACGGGGAAGACTAGGAGGGATATGTAGAGATCTGGGAATTTTCACCGAGATGTCAAATGCCAAAAGCTCATACAAATTTTAATTACATGTAGGGTTCCTTTGATACCATTTTTATACCTTTGTTATATCTCTCTCTCCTATTTTGTATTAAATATTAGCAAAATCAGTCAAACAAACAATCACATTCTATTGGTGCATGGATTGATGGACTCCCATTTTTTTTTTTAAAAAAATCAAAATCAGTTAAAAAAAAAAAAACACTTATTAAAGAATAAAATCATCATAATCAAAAAATGTCTTTGTCGTTGGAGTGAGACCAAGTTCCATGAACTTGGGAGAGGATTTAAGGCAGCTACTTTCATGATGTTAGTCCACTAATTAGATTAATCAACTTCCAATTAGACAAAACAAATATGTTAGGTGTATATAAGTATAAAAAGACGACTCATAGTCAACAAAAACTTTAGACCCCAGTATTTACTTGTCTTGATGTTAAGTCGGTTAGATTAATTAACTCCCCAGTTAATTAGACAAAAAGGAAAATATTAATCTTTGGTCAACAAAATCTTTTTAGAATCCACTCTGAAAAAGATTCAACATTTGTTTTTTGTTTTGTTTTTTTTTTTTTTTTTTTTTTTTCGAAGTAAGGAATCAACTTTTTGAATACCTGGGAATCTATTTTGAGCTCCAGTAAAAAATACGTGGCGCTTTCATCTTGACAGGCGGCGGATTCTCAAGTCCCACGCAATCGCAAAACGACGTTGTCGCAAACGTCTTTGCTTTGGCCACTAGGGTTCTCTAGTAAATCGCGGGTGTTTGTTTCTCTTTGTAGAAGAACGAGTCCTATAAGAAGAAGAGCTCGGCGAAGTTTCGTTTCAAGAGATAAGAGGCAGAGACGCGAGAGATAGATTGAGGTCTAACGGAGAGATGATATTAGGTTATCGGGAGAGAGAGATTAGGCTAACGGAGAGAGATATTAGGTTATCGGAGAGAGAGATTAGGCTCGGAGATTATGGCCCAGTTGAAGGCAATTTCGCCGTGCTCATCCTCAAATCTTCCTCTGCACCCACCCAAGAGAGGTACCCTCTTGTTTGCTTTTGAGTTTTAATTGATTTGTTTTTGTCGGTCTTTGAAATTTATTTGCATATTTCAATCGCATTTTTCTGTGAGCATTGATTATCTAAGATCTGGATTCTGTTTCCTTTTGTGCATTTCCGAGGCACATAGAAGAAAAAAAGCTTAAATCTTGGTTGCAAATGTTTTTTAACATTCTGGGGTCTGTTTTTTTAAGCATGTTTTTGTTTTCCATGAGCTAACCCACAAAGCTTGTTTTTCACCCACCCAAGAGAGGTACCTCTTGTTTCCTTTCAACTTTTGAGTTTTAATTGGTTTTTTTGTTTGGTTCTTTGAAATTTATTTCCATGATTCAATCGCATTTTTTCTGTGGGCATTGATGATCTTAGATCTGTAATCTGCTTGCTTAGTTTATATACGTTTCCAAGGCAAAGAGGAAAAAAAAAGTTCAAATCTTGGTCGCAAATGTTTTTCAACATTCTGGGCTCTGTTTTTTTAAGCATGTTTTTGTTTTTCCATGAGTTTTGTGAAAAATTATTTCTGCTGATGCTTACCCACCCAAGAGAGGCACCTCTGGTTTCGTTTCAACTTTTGAGTTTTAATTGTTTTTTTTTTCTTTTGCTTAGTTTTTTTTTTTTTTTTGTTCTTTGAAATTGATTTGCTTGTTTCAATCGCATTTTTCTGTGAGCATTAAGATCTGTAATCTGCTTGCTTAATTGATTTACGTTTCCAAGCACGTAGAAGAAAAAATTACAACTCTTGGTTGCAAATGTTTTTAACATTCTGGGCTCTGTTTTTTAAAGCATGTTTTTGTTTTCCATGAGCTTTGTGAGCAATTATTTCTGCTGATGCTCACCCACAAATCTTGCTTTTCACCCACCCAAGAGAGGTACTTCTGGTTTCCTTTTTAATTTTTAAGTTTTAATTGCTTTTTTGTTGTTGTTGTTCTTGAAAATTTGTATGTTTAAATCACATTTTCTGTGAGGATATGTACTCTGTTTGCTTAGTTGATATACGTTTCCAAAGCACATAGAAGAAAAAAATACAAATCTTGGTTGCAACATGCAAATGTTTTTTGACATTCTGGGCTCTGTTTTTTTTAAGCATGTTTTTGTTTTCCATGAGCTTTGTGAAAAATTATTTCTGCTGATGCTCACCAACAAATCTTTCTTTTCACCGACCCAAGAGAGGTACCTCTTGTTTCGTTTCAACTTTTGAGTTTTAATTGTTTTTTTTTTTTTTTTTGTGTTGTTTTTGAAATTTATTTGCATGTTCTGTGACCGTTGCTTAGGTGATAATACGTTTCCAAGGCACATAGAAGAAAAAAGTACAAATCTTGGTTGCAAATGTTTTTAAATATTCTGGGCTCTGTTTTTTTTAGCATGTTTTTGTTTTCCCTGAGCTTTGGGAACAATTTTTCTGCTGATGCTCACCCACAAATCTTACTTTTCACCAACCAAGAGAGATATATGCCTCTTCTTTCCTTTCGAATTTTTAGTTTTCATTGCTTTTTTTCTTCTTGTTGTTTTTCTTCGAAAATTTGTATGTTTCAATCGCATTTTCTGTGATGATCTGTACTCTGTTTGCTTAGTTGATATACGTTTCAGGCAGCCATAGAAAAAAAATACAAATCTTGGTTGCAAATGTTTTTTTAACATTCTTGCTCTTTTTCTTAAGAAGCATGTTTTTGTTTTCCATGAGCTTTGTGAAAAATTATTTCTGCTGGTGCTCACCCACAAATCTTTGCTTTTCACCCACCCAAGAGAGATAGATACCTCTTGTTTCCTTCGAATTTTGAAGTTTAAATTGCTTTTTTTTTTTGGTTCTTCTTCTTCGAAAATTTGTATGTTTCAATTGCATTTTTTCTGTGAGGATCTGTACTCTGTTTGCTTAGTTGATATACGTTTCCAAGGCACATAGAAGAAAAAAAGTACAAATCTTGGTTGCAGATGTTTTTTAAACATTCTGGGCTCTGTTTTTTAAAGCATGTTTTTGTTTTCCATGAGCTTTGTGAAAAATTATTTCTGCTGATGCTCACCCACAAATCTTGCTTTTCACCCACCCAAGAAGAAGTAGCCTCTTGTTTCCTTTCGACTTTTTAAGTTTTAATTGATTTTTTTTTTTTTTTTTTGGGCTGTCTTATGAAATTTATTTGCATGTTCGGCTGCATTTTCTGTGAGCATTGATTATCTAAGGTCGTAATCTGCTTTTTAGTTCATATACATTTCCAAGGCACATAGAAGAAAAAAAAAATACAAATCTTGGTTGCAAATCTTTTTTAACATTCAAGGCTTATTTTTTTTAAAGCCCGTCTTTGTTTTCCATGAGCTCTTTTAAAAATTATTTCTGCCGAAATATATCATTTTTTGGTGAAACCCAATAGAGAATTTACTCCCCACATAATAGAAACAGCAGCAATTTGATGGTGAGTTAATTTTCACCCAGTAATGTTATGCAATCACAAGTCTGCTGCAAACATGAAATCCATGTTTTTTGAAAGATAGAAAATGGAGATTTTGATTTCAAGTAGTTGAATTTCATTTTTTATGTTTGGTTCTGTTATCTGCAATTGAATTTCTGAGATTATGTATAACGGATTCTAATTTTACAGGGTCCTTGCTGTATAATGGCAAAGTATTCTGCCCCAGGAAGTTTTCTTCATTGCCAGAGGTAGTTTTGTCGATTAAAAGTTAATACATGGTCTTTCTGTGCCTCTATATATAATATTCCTTGTGTAAGCAATGAATTTACTTTGATTTTTGCTGACAGTTGGCAGCTAGAACGAGTGAGCTCCATGGTCATGCTATTGCAACTAATAGTAACAGCGGAAATATTATAAAGTCTCATAAAAATCAAGGTGAGGTTGTTTGTTTATTATGTTTATGCTTTTATCTTGTTTGGTATTATGGGCTAAGAACTTTTCGTTTTGGGAGTTAGTATCAGTCAATGCTTGCTATCTTTGGTCATTGTTTTCATGATAGTGTTTTTGAATTGATGGTGCTCCAGCTATCATGACTTCATAATGCTTTTATAAAGTGCTTAAAACCTAAAATGTTCAATGGACTGAGTAATGGATAATCTATGCATCATGGTGTGTAGAGTTAGAAGTAGATTTACTGGTTGTCATTTATAGGAATGACAAATTTTACTGCTGAAGCAAGGCCCGCCTGCATGCTGCTGTTGGGGTGGGTTTAGGAATGTTTCATGCAGGTCAGCAGTGGACATGGAAGAATGGTAGTAGAAAATGGTTAATTTAATCTGGGTTCTGGTTAGGGTCTTGGAATACCACATCTACTGAGACAAAGTCGTGAAATTTGTTTAGATAGTTTATCGATGTATTTTGATGGTTGTTGCAGATTGTATCGCTGTTCAATGAATACTTAATATTGGGTTTTTTGATTGCTGTTTTACTTGATGAGTACTATATCAGTCTGTACGACTGAAATTTTCTCCTTTTAGTGTCTAAAAGTTCATTTTTAAATTAGTTGTTGCTTAATTGATTTTACCATAAAACTGTGAAAGGATGGGGTTTGTCAATACTCTTTGCAGTATTTCATTCAAACTGCATTTGAATGAGAGAAATTTGAGGCTGAATTTCTGTATTTACTTTAGTTTCTAAATTATTTGTTCCCTTTTTTGGGTTGGCAAAAGAAGATATTATTTATTTGAGCATGGGATTTGAATGGGTCCAAAATTTCAAGTTCCATATGTGGGGGTGTCATTGCACAAATTCTGCATGTGAAAAGTTGGTTAACCACAACATTGCAACCATTGCCCCCATAACCAGCAGAGCACACCACCACTCTTATTCCCACTTAGAGCCTCACTGCACCGATTCATTGTCTATGCTACTTTTACTGATGGAAATGTGCCACTGATGTTGGGGGCACTGCCAACATGTCATCACTGTTGCTATTTTTTCCTTCACCACCACCATT
This sequence comes from Betula pendula, assembly GCA_900184695.1. Classification (NCBI taxonomy): domain Eukaryota; kingdom Viridiplantae; phylum Streptophyta; class Magnoliopsida; order Fagales; family Betulaceae; genus Betula; species Betula pendula. Next base: position 128,396 of record FXXK01000800.1, on the reverse strand, counting down.
ACCACCAAAACTATCATAGTGGTGACCATCTTGTTGTTAACTATGACATTTCTTTCACCAATACCATGTGTTTACTACTTCCAATCCCCCACCACCACCATGCCATCACCACTACCACCACCACCACCACCACCACCACCACATCACAGCAATTGTCTCTACTACTTCTGCCATGAACGCAATGAGTGCTATTATGTAGGTCTTAGTTCATTGCCACAAATTTCTGTTTCAATTTAATCATCCAAAAAGTTTATATACAAATTAAGGGATCTTGATTATTTCATGAAGTCTGAAGCAGCTAAGAGTTCTTCATATAACAGGTCACTGCATTCTCATTTTTTCATCTTTATGGAAAATCAGAATTTTGGGTGTTACTTCTTTGATAGCATCCAGGAGTAGGCTAATATTTCCAACAAACAAATTGTGCTTATCTGTTTACTGAAATGATAGGAAATTTATGGGTTAAATCTTAATAACTTTGTGTGTGTGATTTTGGTTGTTGCAGATTGTATCAAAATATCTTAATGCCAACAACTTAGATGATATGCTAATCTGATAGCTTATTCCATAGTTCGCCTTAATTGCATGTCCCTTGATATTTGCTTTAACTTAGTGGTGTGTTCTTGAATGTTTTGAAACTAAGGTGTCTTAAAGCTATTTTACTTGTGCTATTTGAGATTTAAATTCGTCTACTTTCCATGGATGTAACCAAATGATTTGTGGTTGAGATGCAGTTATTTGTGTTTGATATCAGTTGTTGCTGAGTTTGTCACCTAATATTCAGAGCAAAGAAGTTTGAATGAGATGTTATCTGATTATTTATCTCCGAAGTTCACTAAATGGCATGTTCTTTGATATTTGACAACATAGATCTGTCTTTCAGGATATTTTGTGTGCATTGTTTGAGATTTAACTTTGTCTAGCCTCTGTTTGTAACGCTTATGATTTGACCTTGAGATGCAGTTATCCAAGCAATTCTGCAGAGGGATAGAGAGATTGCAATTTCTGGACCTACAGCTACAAAAGTTAGAGGGTTACGTGGTCAACTCGATAAAGTTGTTCTAGCCTACAGTGGTGGCTTAGACACATCTGTCATTGTCCCATGGCTAAGGTATGTTTCCTGTTTCATAGCCCTGTTTTCTGGCTTGGAACATTCCCCTCGTTTTTTTGTCAACTAAGTACACAGGGTTCTTTAGGTCTACTTTTCTTCCTAATTTAGTAGGTATTGAAATACATCGATGGGAGTATGAAACTAGACATCTCGTGCTCTTTTTCTTTGATAGAAATTCATGTCCTGTATTTTTAAAATATTTATTTTATGAAGGGGGAGAGAGAGAGCAGTGAATTTAGAGGAGATAAGATAAAACAACAATCACTGCTCGCTTTCTTTTTAAACGTTATATGCTGCTCTGTTTATGTAAGCGATTTTTTTTTTTTCTAAACTTTCCCATTGCAGGGAGAACTATGGCTGTGAAGTTGTTTGCTTCACTGCAGATGTTGGTCAGGTATGTTACGGTGCAACATCTACTTGCTACAAAGTTGCATTTCTTATTTTGTTTTCCTGTATGATTTAGTTTCAGATGATACTATTCATTTCTTCCTGACCAGTTGTGTTACTGACTTCTTGTCTTATTTGTGGGCTTGGTCCAAAATGCTAAAATTCATAGGGTATAAAGGAACTGGAAGGCTTGGAGAAGAAGGCTAAAGCCAGTGGGGCTTCTAAGTTAGTGGTGAAGGACTTGAGGGAGGAATTTGTACGAGACTACGTATTTCCTTGCTTGAGAGCTGGTGCAGTTTATGAGAGAAAATATTTGCTGGGAACTTCAATGGCCCGCCCTGTTATTGCAAAAGTAAGCTCATACTTTGCAGTTTGTTACATTGTAGTAGTTTCTATATACAGTAAGCATGTGAATTTTCAAGGAATATTAATAATAACTGTTTGGAGCTCTTGTAGAAGTGAACTTGCTTTTTCTATGGTTTGTTCTTGTTTGCATTCGATGTTTCTGATAGAGTGGACTTTTAGATCCTCTATTCATACTTTTGTGTAATTTAAGTGAATCAACATTGGTTTTTTTTTTTTGGGTTGAAGAAGCTTCTTTCTTTTCTCAGCTATTTGTTATCAACTTTTGTATTTCAAATGATACTCTTTCTGTCTGATCTTATATGTATTACTTCTTTAAAACAATTTCATTAAAAAAACAGGCCATGGTGGATGTTGCCAGAGATGTTGGAGCTGATGCTGTCTCTCATGGATGCACAGGAAAAGGAAATGATCAGGCATGCCTTGTGATTGAGGTCTAGGTTTTATGACCCCTTCATGAATTTTTGTCTTACATGAATCTCTCTTGCTGTTTTGTGTAATCAGGTTCGCTTTGAGCTTACATTCTTTGCTCTCAATCCCAAGCTAAATGTTGTAGCTCCTTGGAGGGAATGGGATATTACAGGAAGAGAAGATGCTATTGAATATGCTAAGAGGCATAATGTGCCCGTCCCAGTGACAAAAAAATCCATATACAGCAGAGACAGGAACTTATGGCACCTTAGCCATGAGGTAAGATTCACCTCTCCTTTCCCTATTTTGCTATGGTGGTATAGAATTGTCCACTACATCTTGTTCAGTAATTCCTCTGTTTTGTCATGTGCCTCTGGCTTTTTTAATTGGTCTAGCTCTTTGGTTTGTGTATGTTGCTCAGAAACTTTTGTATGAGAAGAGCTCATTTTTGCTTTCTTGGCCATCTCTCATTTTTTGCTATCTCTCTCTCATATGTGAATATTTTGTGCCATTAAAGGGTGACATTCTCGAAGACCCGGCATGTGAGCCTAAGAAGGATATGTACATGTTGACAGTGGACCCAGAAGATGCACCGAGTGTACCAGAGTAAGTTTTCCTTTTAGGTTCTCAGTTTGACCCCTCTACTGATGTGTATGCTCTTTTATAATTCTTCTTTCTCATGCTATCATTCCCTATAGATATGTTGAAATTGGGATAGACTCGGGTCTTCCCTTTTCAGTCAACGGGAAGAGGCTTTCTCCGGCATCTCTACTTGCTGAGCTCAACAAGATTGGTGGAAAGCATGGAATTGGCCGAGTTGACATGGTTGAAAACCGACTTGTTGGTATGAAAAGCCGTGGAGTCTATGAAACTCCAGGTGGGACAATCCTCTTCACCGCTGTACGAGAGTTGGAGTCTTTAACAATTGATCGAGAAACCATGCAAGTTAAAGATTTGCTTGCCCTCAAATATGCGGAGCTAGTATATGCTGGCAGATGGTTTGACCCACTTCGCGAGTCTATGGATGCATTCATGGAAAAGATTACCGAGTCTACAACAGGTTCAGTTAGACTCAAATTGTATAAAGGTTGTGTTACTGTAGCTGGCATGAGGAGCCCTTATAGCATGTATAGGCCAGATATCTCTTCTTTTGAGGACAGCCCGATCTATGATCAGGCTGATGCTGCTGGATTTATACGGCTTTATGGTCTTCCAACGAAGGTTCGAGCAATGCTTAAGCGGGGTATCTAAGGTGATCAGGTTGATGCTGCTGGGTTTATAAAGCTATATGGTCTTCCAACAAAGGTTTGATCAATGCTTAAGCGGGGTATCTAAGGCTTGGCCTCCTTTGTTTTGTCTTTTTGATTAACAATCCATTTGGATTAGTTTAGCAACTGCTATTAGGTTTTTAGGATTTACCATCTATTTAGTGTTCCTTGTTGTGCCAAGTTTTAGTTTTGTGATTGATTGGACAATAATGGAAGCCTTGTTTATTCTTCTTTTTTGGACTTGGTTGTTCTGTACTTCTGGTGGTGCACATTATTGAAGCAACTTCAAGAGGATGCCCATTATTGTGAGCCCATTAGCGAAAAGGAGATGAGATTTCGTCTCCTTGAGGATGAACTTCATAGTTGCATCCACTTTCCTTATAAACACGCCAAATCCAATAATATCCCATCAGAAGCAAACAGGTTCTGGCTTTTAATTCAACTTGGATTTTCTGCTAGGGCAATGATTTCAATTTTTCATCCATCAAGGCTAGTTCATTTCTCTAGCAAAATTAATTCCTTGATACTTGTTATTTACCCAAAAAGAAAAAAAGAAAAGGAAATTTCCATTGATACCTCTTAAGGTGCTCCTTGGTAAGGACTACTTCCAAAAGCTCTCTGCATCAAGAATTCCTGAAAAGTAAATAGGTTCACCAACTGATATGCACTGACAGATTGTCTAACAAATAATCCATTTTGCTCTTCTTGTTCTTCTCTTCTTCAAGTTGCCAACATCCTCTGCTTCAAATGGGACTCCAAAGTAATGTGAGACTTCAATCTGACGTGGATGCTTGGTTCTAAGCCATTGCTTAAACGACTGATGCCTTTACTTCAGAAAACCATCAACCTTTCCAAGGAACAATGACATAATAATATGGTGGGTGTAAAAGAAGAAAAAAAGGACAAAAAAAAGAAGAAGAAGAAAAGACTACTTTGGTGTAACTCTCCTTAACGTGAGTGAGAGATTCATAATTATTTATAATCATCCCAGTATACAAGTTTAAGATTACAAGGACTGTTCAAAATTTAAACATACAATCTGATTACAAAGTATTTCAATAATATTATTTACATAGTAGTGCTTCGGCATCTACTTCATGTCATTCTTAAAATCCTTTTAATACACATGAAATGAGTCTTTTATTTTTTTAAACAAAAGTTGGAGTCCACTTACTCTTCTCAAAAAATGAAAAAACTATTTCATGTGTACTAGAAAAACTCTGAAAAAGATATGAAGTAGATGCTCAAGTATTACTCAAGCATAAGGCTAGGGACCATTTTTTTTTTTTTTTCCTCTTTTCATCCTCTCAAAAGTTTATGTGACTTTTAAAATCACAATTAGATTAAAATTTAATAGTGATTTATCACAAATCTAATGATAATTTTAAAAGTCACATCAACTTTAAAATGATAAAAGAAAAATTTAAAAAAAAAAAAAGATGGTCCCTATCATTACTCTCTTTAACTTTATCTTCTTTATCTTGGATGCATAACTTTTAGGACCCAAATCCTTCGTAGCATGCAAATTCTGTGTGAAGAGCACCAATAAACTCAATCCTTTCTTCATGTGTTTTGTGATGCATAGGACTGAGAAATACATGATCAGGATAGGAATCATCAATTTTTATGTATTTGGCTGCGCCGATTGATAGCATTTTTCAAACTGTTTGATATAAAAAAAAAGTTTGAATTCACATAATTTGATAATTTATTTTTTAAAATTATAGTGGAATCAAATTCACATAATTTGAGAATCATAATTTTGAAAATGGCCTAAATTTATATAATTTGGCATTTTCCCACATCTCGCGGACTATAATAGACATTTCATCCATTTACTGTACAAGTTGACCAAAAATCCTAAAGGCATCGGCTAAGTGAAAGGAACAAATAATTTAGGAGAATATTACAAATTCTTTTTTAGTTTGAAAATGACATTACAAATAGTATATGAGGCTTTGCGTATTTTTTCATAATTATAGTTAACTTTTTTTTTTAAATAATTATTTCTATCTTTTAACTCATTCTAGTAAATATAAAGCGTAATCTAAGACACATTTTTATTAGCATTCTTAATAACCAGTAATTTTCTTTCTACCTCAAAAAAAGAAAAGAAGAGAAGAAGTAATTCTCTTTCTAGTAATTTAGGAACATGAATCAAAAATTAAATTTTTAAGAAATTTAATACATGTTAAAAATTATTTACCATTTATTAAAGTGAGTCGGAGAAAATTTGTTCCGCACCTTGTCCTTTTAACGTCACACTCCTAGTCCCTTTCCATGAGCGTGTGGTTCCCACGAGAAATGGCGGGGAAGAAGGATGGCATTTGATGGTAAAAAGGTTAAAAACTCACCACTATTCTCTCTCTAAACCCTCATTTTCCATTCCCGTACAGTTTCTTTCCCAAACGAACCCCTCAATCTCTCTAAAACCTCACGCGCAATGATCGGACTAAGCCGCTTGACCACGGTAGCAGCGTCGCCGCCGCTGTACCGGCTGGCGCGGCTCGCTCTGAGCCGATTCTACTCCGGCTGCGCCTCGGCCGCGGCTCAGCTGCAAGCTGACTACTACTACTATGGAGCCGATAGCGAGAGCGAGCGGCTGGCGGCGGCTGGAATGGCGGACTCGGAGGGCTCGGCGCCGAATCGAGGGGTGCAGTGGGTGTTCATAGGGAGCCCCGGCGCCAAGAGGCACGTGTACGCCGTGAGGCTCGCGAAGCTTCTAGAAGTTCCTCATATTTCAATGGCTAGCCTGGTCCGTCAAGACCTCAGCCCTCACTCTTCGCTCTACAAACAGGTCTCTGATTCTCTGCTTTTGCTTTCGCTTTATTTTTTGTTTTTTGGTTTTTTAAAGTTGTTTTCTGTGTTTCTGCTTTGTGGTTTGGTTCCTCGATTTTGTGCTGAGAAGTGTTATTTGTTGATAATCTCGGTGTTCACGGTGGAGTTATCAAGATTTTAATCATGATTAAAGGTGATAAATACTAAGATAATCTTGACCATTTGATTGAAGAATGATTAGAACTTCAAGAATTCTACCGTAAAGTTTTGAATCCATAGTTGTGTGAATGAAGACACAGAGATCAGGTCTGGTGATTTGGGATTTGAGGGGTGTTTTGGTCAATTCACTTTTGAAGGTCATGGTAGATAACTAGATATGGTGCTTCGCTGGAAGGGGCATGTTTATAAATGGAGCTGAATCAGCTGATAATATCTGTCTTTGTTCAACTACATTATGCTTTGTGAGTTTTTCTGCTATTTACTAAAAAAAAAATAAAAAATTATTGCATGACGAAATAGACTTTTTATTGTTAAAGAAAAAAATGGAAAAGATATTTACTCATATGAATAGTCTTTCAGAAGTTAACTTTTCGCCTGCAATATTGGGGGCAATATTGTCTTTGGAAAATGAGGATAGGTGTATATACGTATAGTATTGTTGGAAAATATCATGTATCGTCACAAAAAAAAAAAAGAAGAAGCATCCCTATTCAAGATCAATGCAGTTCCTTTTCAGGCGGTTGTAGGGTGCTCTAAAGAAGTTTTGCAAATTGGCTTCTGGGTACCAAATTAGCAAAATGATTTACTTGTATGGTTCTAAGAGCAAAATGGGATTGTTCGGTTGAATTATGCCAAAGTATGAGGGTACTAGAAGTATATCTGTGGTCTTGAAAGTACTTACAATTGTTTAAATGAATATGGATGGATGGTGCAGTTTAAGATGCAAAGGATAAGTGAACCAAGCTGGAAACAGTAGTTGGTTGATGAGGATTGGAGGAGACATCATTTTTGAAGTTAGTATGTCTACCAATGTGTAGATGAAGTAATTTATGAGTATTCTAAAATAACCATTCCATGGGCATTATTACTATATTATTGTCAATATTGTGAGAATGATTACATCAAAGCTTTCATAAACTAGTGGAGGGATTGGAAAATTTTCTAAAAAAATTTAAGTATGATAGTCCTTTCTTAGAGAACCAATATGATATTAATATCCCACTCACGTTATATTATCTTTTTATGTTTTCTCTTTCATGATCTGAAAATAGATTGCAAATGCTGTCAATCATGGGGAACTTGTTCCAGAGGATATAATATTTGGGCTGTTGTCCAAGAGGTTGGAAGATGGGTATTACCGAGGTGAAAATGGGTTTATCTTGGATGGAATTCCTCGTTCACCAATCCAGGCTGTAAGTCTTTCATTACAGATAATTGACCTTCTTTTGACTGCCCCAATGCTTATTTCATTTGTTGAGTGTACTTGACCTTGTCAGACTACTTAAATTTGTCTTTTGAAATCCGCAATAATTGCTTTGGTTCCTAGAAATTGTTATGCTCTCAGATAAAAGGGATGTAAGGTTGGATTTAATTTTCAACTTTACTTCTTCCCGGTGTCGGTCCACCTGTTGAGATATTCTGTTCTAGGGTCATGTTTGCACCTCGTTAGAAACAGTGTTGATGATAACACAACTTGCACTAGTGCAGCCATGAACTCTAATTTTTTGTCACAGGAGATCCTTGACCAACTTGCGGAGATTGATCGGGTTGTGAATTTTAAATTCACAGAGGATTGCTTGGTGGAACACCAAGGAGGTAGTAATTCCCCCCTCTCATGAGATAAACAACTTCCAAGGTACAAGTTTTCGGTATGTCCATGCATCTCTCTCAACCAAAATCCTTAAATGCTGATGCAGATGGTACCTGGAAAGAAAAACTCCAAGTCTATGCAAAGCAGGTAGTCCTCAATTCTCATATATCAGTACTTCCTTGCATACTTGTAGATGCTTCCTGATCTGAACTTAATCGTGAACATCCATTTTGGATGGTATTGTTTTTATGTTTATCACTAGTGATAGTTCCCATTGTTTTCCTGGTTCAGTCACAATGTTCACAACCCATATTGAAATATGAAATGGGTGGCAAAACTTATATCTATATTAGGCAGCGAGACAAATCAAAGTTTCTGTTTTCTCTAAGGGGTAAATCCGTTTGACCCCCCCGTGGTTTAATGACTTTAATTTTAGCCACCTCAGTTTCACTTTGTATCATAGATGATACCTTAATCTTGGCTAAAGACGGAGATGGTACCTCCGTCCATCTTCCATCCAAATATTTAACGGAAGTTCATGTGTTAGTGTTAAAACACTTACACGTGGCTAGCCTTATTAAAAGTAAAAAAGAAAAAAAGACAGAATTAAAAAACTTAAAATATTAAGAAAAAATTTTGAAAAAAAAAAATACAAACGGGTGGCTCAAGCCACTTTGAACCTAGGGGTGGCCGGCCACAACCTTTTTTAGCCACCCCCTAGGCCTCTGGGGGTGGTTTCGGCCACCCTAGACCGGCCATCCCAAGAGGTCTTGGGGGTGGTTTGGCCACCCCAGACCGGCCTTAGGGGGGGGGGGGGCTAGGGCAAAAAGGGGGTGGCTGCCACCCCTAAGGTTGCAAAGGGGTGGCTCGAGCCGTTCCTTTGGTTTTTTTTTTTTTTTTTTTCAAAATTTTTTTAAAAGTTTTTTAATTTTTATTTCATTTTTTATATTTTAATAAGGCATAATCACATGTCAGTATCTTTCGGTTAAATATTGGGACGGAAGATGGATAGAGGTACCATCTCTATCTTTAGCCAAGATTAAGGTACCATCAAAGTAAAACTGAGGTGGTTAAAAATAAAGTTGTTAAACTACAAGGGGCAAAAAAGATTTACCCCTTTCTCTAATGATTTTGTAAGCTTTTGTATTTTTCTTTCTAATTTGATGCTAGAACTGTGGTAAGTGACATTTTAGATATCTAACTGGAGAGAAGAGAAACAAAATTTGGGGCAATACAGTTTGAGTATATCACACATCTTGTTGAGATTGTTTTTTCTCCGACTTGTAATAACTCAACCTGGAATTTGCCTATTTTGAAATAGTTAATTCCCTTCCAAAAAGTCAAATGACTATGGTTCTGCCAGCCATTGTAATTCATTGTGTTTTAGTACGATTAATTAGTTAGGAAGTACTTATAAGATTAATTAGTCAGGAAGTACTTCTATGTATATTATTTTTAATCCTAGGGCAGCTGAATTCCATTATGATATATGAAAAGCAAACTTCTTGCGTCATTCTGGCATTTGTCTCTGGGTAAGGCTAACTGTACTTTAGGCTGTAGATTGTTCCTTTCTTTCTTCCACTCATTCCTTCTGCTCATCTGCATGGTAAGCACTTTTAGAGACACAAACATCTTTCTCATGCTCCAAGCCCTTGGTTCCAAGAATGGATCATAGCTCTTCTTTGAGATAGTTTATCATTAGAGAAAACTGATACTGGAAACAGCCCTTAAAAACTTGTGCTACATTGAGACATTATTAATGACCTTTGAACGACCCTGCAGTGTGATGGAAAGCAATCTTTTTCTTTTTAAAATTTTTCCTTTCTGGGTCGGTGAGTTTATCTGAGATGCGATGCTCATATTATATGTATTATGAATATATAACATAATCAGAAGGGGAGATGAGATTTCATGATTTTTTTCTTCCCAGAGCAAGCCACTAGAAGAATATTACAGGAAACAGAAAAAGCTTCTTGATTTTCAAGTTTGCAGTGCACCTGGGGAGACTTGGCGAGGGCTTTTGGCTGCATTGCATCTACAACATATAAATGCTGCCTGTTCTTCACATAAACTCACCACAGGATTCGATTGGCTTTAGCTTAGTGCTATGATTCTTTTCCATGCTATTTTTTTTGAGTTTACAGTAAATATGAGGCCTAGTACTAAGATTCTCATCCATGTTTTTGACTTTAATGTAAATACGAGTAATGTGAATCACATTGTTAGGCTGAGAGTCTCGTAGCAAATGCTTTGAAATAGTGTTGGGAGATGGCAATCTCTTCTACTCATTGGTTTCTCAAGTGTAAGTAGTTCTGACCGTTCAATATTAATATAGTTTTGGCAGCCTGGAAAGCAACCTTATTGAGCTTCTACAAACGACTTCTTTGTTTCCCTTTCCCTACAAATTACGCACGTGACCCATTTTCTATCGGATTTAACAAAAAGAAAAACTCTGAGGGGAGAGTTAAGTAAAGGAGCTAGGTAGTTTGAGAGGACATCACAACTTTCTAAAGTTTGAACAGACATTGCAATTTTGAGTATAAGTTTGAGAGAGCAAGTGTAATCTTAAATTTTTTTATTTTTTATATTGAGGTTATTTATTAAAGAGTTTCGTTGTAATATTTTTGTTTGATTAGTAAGAAAAAGTGAGTGATGTGATATAAAGTAAAAATGAGTTTTGAATTTTTTGTAAGAGAACAAGAAAGTTGTTTGGTAATAATTTTGTAAAGATGTTAATTTTTTTATTTTTTGTTTAATGAACAAAGTTAAAATGTTTACCAAACAGGGCCGTGTGTATTGCCCCTTGATCGACTTGGTGTAGTGGTGAGATCTAAAGCCGTTCAAATAGTCTAAGACATTGTAAAGCACCCATGATTTATTGCAATCTATCATAATCTGAATACAAGTTTGTCAAGAGAAGAATTCTACCATTGATTTGAGACTAGGTCTTCCATAGATGATGAAATCTATTGAGGTTAAGTGGTAAACTGATTCTATACCAGTCATTTTACAATTACAGTAACACATATCTAATAATATCTATCAACTCTGCCCAGATTGAGGCACATTTATGCCTTTACATGGCCTCAAATGTTTGTGATATCTTCTACATCAGCAATGAAATGGAGATGTTCTGGAGTAGCTACATGCACCCAAAAAAAAAAAAAAAAGGAAAAGAAAAGAAAAAAATAAAATTGATGTGATGCAGAGTCAAAACCTATTATCACCATCACCTGTTGTTGCCTGAATTTGAGCTGCGTACTGCAAGTTCCAAAGTACATCCTCAATAGAGGGACGGCTGCATGACTCGAGAGAAATGCATTTGCTCATTATAGAAATGACAATTGATAAGGATTCTTGCGAGCAGCTGGCTTGCACTATTGGGTCAATTATCCTTTTCTGCCCATCTGGGGAGTTACAAGAAGCCTGCAAATGAAGAATCTAATATCAGAAAAACATTAAAACAATTTAGGAGAAAATTTTCCCTTTAAATATTTATATATTCTTAAAACATATATATTTTTGGGCCTAAAAATTAGGTCTAGCCCCACATTCATGCTTTTGACCTCTCCCATTGAGAAATCATGTTTCCATCCCTTTCTGTTTCAATAGTTTTCATGATTTTTACGTTGGGCGAGAGAGAGAGAGAGTAATACTACTTTTCACAATGACTAACATAACGTATTTTTAAGTATTTGACATGAAAAATTATTTAAAACACGCAACGTTAGCCAGTGTGAAATAAGTGCGAAAAGTAACATTAATCTTATTTATATACATTCTAAAGTGAGCCAGAATTTAGGTACATACCATTTCATTAAGCAAGAATGCCTCTGTTCTAGCATGTATCGAAGGTCCAACAAGTGCCTCAAGTAATATGAATCCAAAGCTATAAACATCATCCTCTAATTTTGTCATTTGCCTGAAGACATGGATACCAAATAGTTTAACTGTTAATCAACAGAGATTAATATCTAGAGGTTTCTAGTCAGCGCTTTGATGAATTTGTCCATGGTCGATTTTGGTCCACCCCATCCAATAATCTCCATGACCATTAGAAAACAATATGACATCTAAATAAACATCAATGAGTAATGCTACTTTTCACGCTCATTTTACACGGACCGGTATGACTTGTTTTAAGTAATTTTTCATGTTAGCCACTTGAAAAAATAAAAAAGAAAGTTACTTAAAATACGTCACATTAGCCGGTATAAAATGGGTGTGGAGAGTTGAATTATTCAACATGAATTTATAACGTCAAAACAATGCTTTGATTAAAGAACATCCTTACCATGATTTAAGGCCTTCTCCTTTTGCCTACAAACCAAGGGCACAAATTAACAACCACTAACAATAATTTGCTGAACGGTGAACCAATCAATCAAGAAAAAATAAGAAGCCTTACCCCAGATTTGTCAGTTTCATCTGAGATAATGGACAGCCCATAATCACTCAACTTTGCCATCCAATGCTCATCGAGCAGGATATTATTTGTCTTCAGTCGGTTACTGAAGAAACCAGGAATAACTCCGGTATGTAGGAAGTGCACAGCCTTGGCTACACCAATTAGAACTGCCAATCTCTCTGACCAATTGAAAACCTTTCTGCAGCTATTCTCTGTACATGTAAAGCTGCTATACTTAGTGCGTTTGACATTGTGCAAAAAATTTATCGTTTGGGAGCGTTTTAAAAAAATTATGATTTAAAAATGTAGAAAAATCTGCAATTTTAAAAGTTAAATTGTGATTTTAAAGGCCAAACTGCGATTTTACTAAACGCTTAACTGTGTTTTCAAATCGCATGTTTTAAAATCGGTATCGCACATTTTGAAATCTGGTTTCAGAATATAATGCACAAGTCCAAACCCTTAATGAAAAAATATGGGAGCCGGAATCCTGTTGAAATTCTAGTTCATATACCCCTATTTCTGTTAAAATTTTCTGCAATAAAATTGCTCACTAAATGTTCCAAAATTACCTGCAAGATAAGTAGGGAAACTCCCTTTAGGCACATATTCAGATATAAGAAAGACTTTGTTCCCACTGCAATCATCTCTTCCACCAACATCAACGCAGTGCCCCAAAAGGGCTACCAAGTGTGGGTGACGAAGCTTTGCAAGCAAATCCAACCTCAGTTTAAGATTTCGAATTGAATATTTCTTGGACAAAGGCAGGCACCTAATAGCAACTGGGGTCCCATTCTCTAATCTTCCTCTGTAAAGCTGCAAGACAAAGGAGAGAGACGTTACTGGAATAATAGCTTAGATTGTTGAGTCAATTGCACCTTGAAGCAACAAAATACTCGGGGGGTTACGAAATATAATTAGGTTCGTTTGACAAAAGTTTTTAGATGGTACATTTTGTTTTTTGGTTGTGATGTGGCACTAAGGTAAAAATAGTTTTAAAGATTTTGTGAGTATTTCATACTTTTGAGTTGTTTGTTAATGTTTTTACTTTTTTGTTAAAAAGCAAAAGGCTACCTTAAAAAGCGTTGTCAAAATAGCCCACATGCCATCATATTTCACATGCTGCACGGCCCTATATACCTATAATGTCATCAAATACTACCCACTGATAACATCATGGGGTTTAGCAGTCTAACTTTTTACCTTACTTTTCTCCTTTTAGTCATGTTTACAACTTTACACGTGTGATATGCCAAACCCACTACAGTTGTAACTACTCAAAAACTTGATAAAACCTAGATGACTATTTAAATTTTACCATATAATTTCATAAATATTTCTACAGCACCTTTCCACTTGATCCTTCTCCCATGAAGGCAGAGTTATCAAAGTTGTTTGTAGCTTCTTTTAGCTCTTCTAAAGTAAAAGACCGACAAACTGGGAGACCTTGCACGCCCAACTTTGCAGCTTCAGAAACAAATCCTAAGCAAGAAAATATGTGTTACCATAAATGTTCATCAAATCTAAAAATCATATAGATAGCTATTTTTTAGCTTTCAAATTCAGGCCATATTTAAGCACTATTTTCCTTTCATGGGAAAAAAAAACTATTTTTACGTTCTTGTTAGTAGATGACCTACTTGCATTTGCTAGAAGCTCAGTGGAGAACCCAGCTGCGGAGGTATTTTGCTCTGCTTTCTGCAATAAATGCTGCTCTGATATCCCTCGAGGGCAATATCTTCTCCACAAAAATAGAAAGCCAAAAGCCAAAAGTGCCATAACCACGAAGATTCCTACAATTACACCAACTAAAATTCCTACTTTTTTGCCCCTGGATTGTTTCTTCATGCTGACTTCCACACAATATGGTTCTGCATGCTGATTCCTTATATCGATGCCTAAGCAATTCCCATCAAACTTGACAACTCTCTTTTCTGACTTGGTGCTCAAACAAGAAGGCAATCCACCCATCAACCTATTATTGGATATATCAACAAACTCAAGTTTTCTGCCACAGCTTAGATGGTCTGGAAGTGACCCACTAACCATATTTGATGCAATATTCAAGTAAGTGATATTGGGCAAAGAGAAAAGTGCAGTAGGGGGTTTCCCTCTAAGCATATTGAATGACATGTCAAGGTGTTGAAGCTGACTTAATCGAACATATTGCTGTGGAATCTCACCCAAGAAGGAGTTATTGCTGAGGAAAACCATGACCACTCCTTTGGGCATTTCAGGCAGCATAGAATGTAATTTGTTTGCACTCAAATCCAGCACACGTAAGCTGTTTAAGCTGCTAAGATGTGATAATTCTCCAGACATGTCATTGCTAGATTTGAACTGGTTGTTCCTCAAGCTTAGAATTGTCAGATTAGATAATGAATCAAACCAATTGGGGACTGTAGTATTGAAGAAATTGTCATCCAGTTTAAGAGTTTGAAGCTTCACCATTGTAGAAATCTTAGGAGGTATTGAACCAAAAAGAAAATTTGAACTCATATCAAGATATTCAAGTGAAGACAATCGATGAATTTTGTCCGGAAGTTGACCCCAAATGCCCAAAGATACCAAGCTAAGAACTCTCAAGCTGGTTAGCCTCGCCAGGGTGGCCACAAAAGAGTCCATCCAGAAAGTCTCTGATAAAGTTTGATTGGGAATTCCAAACCCATGAAAGCCACTAACTTTGGCAGCCTTATCACCCATAATTCTGAGCTCAGTGACAAAATTGTCTTGGCATGTGATGTTTACTTGTACAGATGAAGATAAAGTGCAAAAATCTATGGTATGATCATTCCAAATCTCCAATTGCTTTGGGTAATCTAAGTGCTTTCTGAGCTGAAGAAGCACTTGGGTTTGAGAGGATTGTAATTGATAAGTACCAAGAACAAAGAAACTCCATGTAAAACAGAAAAGCAAAAACAAGCAACACAACCCCATGAACACTCTCTTTCTCTTGTCAATGCTTCATGTAGTGTCAGTAGACAACAGAGTAAGAGAAACCCATATAACCTGTCATTTAATAATACATAAAGCAGGAAAAAAATCTATCAGTGAAACAGAGACTGACCTTGCAAAGATCAAGCAGAGTCGTGGTAGTTTATATTGAAATTTTGGGTTTTCTCTGATTTTAAAGAAAACCCAATGATGTAAAAGTAATACAAGCATTACAGATCCAAAAGCTTCCAACTTTACCTGACAATCTCAAAAGTAAAATTAGTCAACTTTGCATTGTTGAACAAGTTCCAGAGCACTTACCAAAAAATAGAAAAGAGAAAGTTCCACAGAAATTAGGAAGGAGAAGCAGAGTGAAAACAGAGACTGGAGTCCTTGATTGACAAATAGAACCACTGAAATGAGATAAGTTGAATGCTTCAAGGAAGATTAGAATAACTCATGAAGGAAAATATGTGTAACGAACATGCATCGACTATGTGATTTGTGAAGCGTTTTTCCTCTCTCTCTGTCTCTCTGATCAATGAATATATGCCAACAACTAGAGAGCACTAGTAATAAAAGATTATCCATGCTTTTCTGACGAAAATTTTGGGATACGAGAAGTGGGGTTACCTGAATTAATGCATTTAGTGCTTCCACATGTTGTTATTTCTTTGGAGACTGCTCTCTCTTTCTTTCTCTCTCTCTCTCTCTCTCGCATTACTGCATATTGGATTTTCATTCACAGAAGTATTGCAAGAGCAAACTCTCAAATCTTTTTTTTTTAGTGCAAACGAATTCTCACTCTCATTAAGCAGTGAACAAATAGCAGCAGCGCCAACTCAGAGGAGTCAAATCTGTTACTTTGCCTGTTCCTAGCCGTAGACTTCAATGTCTCAACAGAAAGTTTCTGACACTGGCCTTGACTTTGGTTATAATTACATTGTTGTTTTATCTTGTTTTCTTTTTCTTGTCCGAATTGTGTTTCACTTTGCTGATTCTTTTTAAAAATAAAAAATAAAAAATTAGTTTAAACATTTAAAAAAGTGCTAATTTAATATGGCATTAGAGCATATGTCCAGAATTTATATCTTAACTTCACAATTTATCCCAGTATTCTCTTATGAAGCATCAAAAGTGGGATGTTAAGGCATCAAATATTATGGTTCCATAGAAGTTCATCAGAATGCTTCCTTGCAGGTACTTCAAATTTATTAAATAACCATTTAAATATTAAAAAAAAAAAAAAACCAATCAATGAAATCATAACCAATTGAAGGACAAAATGGTAATAACAATAAACATCCTTGGAACTTGATGTTGCTAGTTGCCGTAACTTTACAGACTGTCTATAATATGATATTTGGCCCATGCAACCCTGTTTTGGCAAGTTTAGCGGTCAGACACTGACCGAGCACCCACTCCAGTGAAACCTTCTTGATTTTGTAGTGCTAGGTCAGATGATAAGGGTTTTGGCCACATGGGCAGACGCTGAGCCCTCTACAGAACTGGCATTTGGGAAGGTCACAACCAATGTATTCATATCCACTCTGTAAATTTGCTCTTCATTTTAGTTTTTAAAAAAATATATATATTATTTTTTATTTTATTTTAACTACCAATTTTTTTAAAACACCTACATGTGCCTCTCTATTTTAATTATCTACTTTCAAAATTTCATTTAAATATTATTTCTCAAAAATTTGTTTATTTATTGAAATGAGAGAGAATATTAGATATTAAAAACTGTTTTATTTTTACATTTGGCGAGTGAAAAGTCTTCACCAAATGTTTTTTCAAATTGTTGAGCCAAATACAACTCCTTTTATCATATTTTAGTATTTAGTTAGCCGGATGAGAATACTTTCATACATCTCAAACATGAGGATATGGAGCTTAATGTGAGCATCAAGAACAGGATTCATATTTGAATCCCACTTATAGTAAATCTTTCATATTATTTGGATATGAATCAGATGATTGCCTATAATGATTGAAAATGTGAGCTCAACAAAGTAACTCCCACTTTGAAGAAAGATTTATAATGAATGAAAATGAAAGTTGAGGAAAGAAAAGCATCACATTTNGTAAAGGAAATAACTATGTAGGCCATGCCATGAGAGCTCCCTAGGGATCAACAATTAATGGACAAGAGAGTTAACGGGATCAATTATTACAAGATAGCCACAACTTTTATGTCGGTTACAAAATAATGTGATAGTTTATATATCACTTATCACATCAGTTACTAAAAATGTGGACGGACACTTCTCATATTTATAAACTGATGTAGCAGTCCATGCAAAACTTGTCATGTAACAATTCGCATTGCACTCATTTACGTAAAATGTAGGCTTCTATGTAAGTTTGTAAGAAATTATAATAAAAGCTGTAGTACCCAAACATTTTTCCTAGATACGACGACCCCACCCTCCATATAATGTAATGTAACCCTGATTTTGGGGCATTTAGACTACCAGGCAAGTTAGGTTTATAGAGAGAAAGAGCATTAAAGATGTAATAAATAAGGAATGAGATAAGGTAGAACAAGGACGGTGTTGAAATGCAAAGTGGCCCTTTGTTTACTACAAATATGGGACCAACCATCTCATGGTTTCACCTTTAATATCATGGTACGTCTTCTTCATAAAATAATTCATTCAGTGATTACATTATCACCATAGGGTAACATAGAGGAAAGATGGCAACTTGCCTTTGCTTCTATCGTTATCATATAATAGAAATAAATCCATACCACTGAGATTGATTGACATTAAAGATCCCCTGCATAGGGACCCATCAGTTTCACCCTTGAGCATATAGACTTTTCCTCCCAATATTACTAACCTCATATCAAGTTTCAGAGTGCATCATGTAAAGATTGATCTATAATTTATGATCCAAAGAGAGAGAGAGAGAAAAAATAAATAAATAAAAAAAGAAGAAGAAGACAAAAGCATGGTCCCATTCCATGTGTAGTAACAGACACTGAGTAGAAACTTCTGCTAGTGCTGCTAGAAAGGAGGGGTGGGTACTGGCCTACTGGGTACTGCCAAGAACAAGGATAAAACTTCTTAAGTGTCAACAGATTCTTCAGGACCTCCCTGTTACTCCTAATATATATATATGGACAAACTTTTGGTGGAATACGGTTACTCCTGATATATATATATGGACAAACTTTTGGAGGAAACCGGTTGAAAGAATTTCTTCTAATCCAATTTGAAAGAAAACTTTGTCCTATATATCTTGACAATTTTTGACAATTTTTTATACAACTTACGAATTCGATATGAACTCAATGCAAAATTAAATGAGTCGATTAAAATTAATCTATATAGCCTTATATCCATTCTTCAACACAAACCGAATAAAACACGTGAACACAAATTATCACCCATAATTATTAGTGGGGCCTTATACAAAACCTTACAAGGTGAACGTCTTTTCTAATTCACACCTCTATTAAATTTATGCTCCACTTGAAAGCCTGGAACACAAGCCCCGAAAATGAAAGTTTTAACAGGTCTAACAACCTTTCCGAACCCAAATAGCAGCAAGATTCCACGTTGTCTTTTCCCCCTCCCTGCTACCAAATTGATGATTTTATTAGGCACACAAAGCTCCTACAACCAGGGACGGAGCCATGGAGCCATGAAGTTTTATGGGAAGGGTCAAAGTAAAATTTTGTTTTTTTTGGTTGTTTTTCATGAATCAGGGTCTTTAAGAACATTCCAACAAACTCTCTAATTTAAAAGTTTTCTCAAATTTTAGAGAAATTCTTCAAAATGCCTCTTACATCAAGCTCTCTATCATTTCTCTCAACTAACGCATGTTAAAAACCCTCTTTAAATTTAATCTTCACTTTTTCACACTATTCAATTTTTTATTACTTTAGAAACTTTCTCTTGCTACTTCCTATGGTTGGCACGAGAATCCCTCTCAAAGAGGGAGAATCAAAAAACGAAAAAAAAAAAGTTGTTGCATCTCACGAACCAGAGTAAGTGCAACACAGAAGAAGGAAAAAAAAAAAAAAAACCAGAGGAGATTTTGGACTCTGTTCGGTTAGTTAAAAAGTATGGGGAAACTGAGACAGAAGTGAAAAATTTGTAGGGTTTTTTTTGCTTTTGGACTTGGGTTTCAAATTGGGTGTTTTAATGTTGTAATTGTTGATGTTTGTGTGTGATACGGTAGTGCAAAGAAGAATATGAAGAGAGAAGATGAAAAGAAGAAGATTAATAGAGAAAATTAAAAAAATCATAATAATAAAAATATAAAAATTATATTTAAATAGAATAGAGAGAGATTTAAAGAGTTTGTTACAAGGAGTTTTGAAAAATGATTAGCTAAACTTAAAAAAGTGAGTTTTTAAGCCAAATTTTAATTAAACAAGAGAACTTATTAGAGATGCTCTAAGATATCATATGAAATCTAATTCTAGTGGATAGGGCCAAAATATGTATTGGGTTGGGCTAAAAAATTTAGTGGGTATGGCTAAAATTTGTATTGGGTAGAGCAAAAAAAAATTGGATAAGGGCTGATAGGTTAAAAAAAATTAATTTTGCATATATATATTTTTCCTACCAATTTGGGGGGGGGGGGGGGATGTGGCCCTACGCCCTCCCTTCGTCACTGCCTACAACAGTACCAGCTGTCCAAGCCTGACTTAAGAGTCCATTTGCCCTGCTATTTTACTGGCTACAAATGTAATTTTAAACAAAATCATAAAAAGTATATTGTATGGGAGTTGGTTTTTTAAAAGTTACGGGTTGAAAGGGTAACACTATCTGGGTTTTCATATCGCAGACAATTGAGTACATTTTTAAAAATGCATAATTTTAAATGTCAAATCGCGATTTTATTAATTACGTAACTTCGTTTTTTAAAATAGCAATTTCAAAACGTTAGCACCTACAAAATATTTTGAAAGGGAGAACAAAGAATGAAAGGTTACAATGTACAAAAATTGATGATGTTTTAGGAAGGCTATGCCTGTCCAGAAATTCTAAAAATATGAATTTGAAGGTTTCCAAAATTGAGGGTTTAGTCAGATCTTATGAAAGATGAGAATGGTACTTTCAGCTTTCAGAGGTTCCCAAATAATCTTTGTCCTTTGAACAGAAAATTGTTGTTTCCAGTCAATTGTTAATCAACTGCCTCCTCTCAGGCTTGCTGCAGCCCTTCGCCTTCCTGGTTTAGTATTTGCGGAATAAACAGATCCCTGCATGTGAACCACCTTTACATATAAATGGTAGTGGCATGCGAAGAGCAAAGCTAAAAGAAGTGCACATGAAATCAATACTTCACGAGACAAGCTGAAATGAACCGATAATTTCCAAGGCACCAGTGTTCTCCTGATACTGATTCTTCTTCTCTTTCGAGGTGGATGGTATTCACATGATTGACTTTGAAAGGTTCTCACCTCGAGGTGATGCTCAACCATTTAGAACAACTTACCGGAGGTTCAGAGGATTTGATGACATAAATAGGAAGCAATGCAAGCGGATAGCAGGATATACAGGCAACTAATATTGAGAGGCGTTAGCTGGTGAACCATCACTCTCATATAGCTTGAGGAGTCATTTTGATATCTAGGAAGCTGCAAGAACTTATAAGCATAACAAGTTCACAAATACAATCACTTCAAAAAATAAAAGACTGAAATTGCTTAGTCTTACAGAATGTCCGAGGAACAATAAAAGACTTTATGCGACTAGCCCCTAAAGCATGCCCTAGCCCCAAAGAACAAGTCCTTATCTAGAGATCAAACTCTTATGATTATTAACTAAACTTATTCAAGCTGACAAGTTGAGTATCTTTAATAAATTCCATTTCTCAAATTTAAACTTCATATATGGTGCCACGGGATTAGTACAATTCTGAAGAAATACTAGTTAAACAGAAAAAGAACAATAGAGGATAACCACCAAATACAAGCTCACTAAATCTCCTTGTAACAGCAAACAAAAGGATGACAGAAAGATTGGATTTTAAAACAAGAAGGAGATACATATTCATTAGCCTCAAAAAAAAAAAAAAAAAAACAGATATGCATACAGCACAAAAGAAACTAAAAATCTTTGGGGTCACTTTGAAAGAAAAGAAATAATGCTAAAATTCATGGGTTAGGAATGAAATCCGATCATAAGGCCTCAAACAACTGAACATCCTAAAATGCCTCCACACTTGCAAATAACATCATCCTCCAGTGTATCAGAGCATGCCAGGGTTTACTTCTCTTTACCTGTAATGTCAAATTTCCAGTGCCATACAGCTAACACTGCAAAATGGCACACATGGTATACCGTATACATAAAAGGTTCAGCTCAACTTTGACTAGTTTCTATTGTTGAACTATGGTGAACAATTCGGATGGGTTAAACTAAATGGAGCCATTGCAGAACCTGAATTTATTTCATCATCGAATTCCTTAGATAAAGATAAACGGCCGACTGCCAACATAATGAACTCAAACTGAACGCCTTATCTTTGGGTGATGCCCTAAGCATTTGATGATCTCATGATGAATCACATTTTCAAATCAATGGGGAACCCTTGAAATTCTATCTTGCCTTGGTGTGCTCTAACAACATCAGGAACCTCATTCTGATACTTGCACACTAACTTCTCCACAAATTTTTTCTCATTCATTCTCCACACATGAACAATGCTAGCATCTGCCTTAATCAACCCCTTCGACATCAAAAGTTGCAAAACTGAACACCTCGGAATAATCCTTTTCTCCAAGCTGAACAGTAGAAGACTAGGATTCTTGGAAATCAGCAAAGGCTTCATTTTCAGTTTGTTCACAAAGAAACCCATCAATTTCTTGATCTTCTTCTCTGACACAGCCATAAACAGTGGATGCCTTTTGAATGCTGAATAGATCTCATCCTTTGACAAACCAAAACGTCTATAAGCTTCCACCTTTTCCTCCCACCGTGTTTTACTCATTGCCACGGAATGGATAGCTATAACAAATAGCAGATTATTTGGATCAAAACCCAATTTCATAACTTCACTAACAATCTCACTAAACCGATAAGTCGACAGAAGCAGTGGATTTGGTCTTAAAAAGAACAGTTTCGAAGCTAATGACTGGGGCATACCATGGCTTATCAACATCGACATGTTGGGCTTGAGCACGTTTTCCACATTAGCTTCAATTATGCCGTAGGTTGCCTTTATAGCCTTTAAGACATTCTCATCAATGCCAAGAATCCGCCTAAGCTCTTGGACACAAGGAATGATTTGGTTTTCGAGGCTTCTTTCTAGAATAGAAGGCCTCGTGGATAGAAGCTTTGTAATTTCAAGATCCGACAAGCCCAAAGATTTGAAAAACTCTAACTTTGGCTTAAAGATCTTGTGTGCATTGAACAAATACAATGTTGGACGCTTGATGGTCAAAGTTGATATTTGCTTATCACTGAAACCATGAGCTCTAAAGAAATCAACAACAGCGTATGCATCACTTTCAAGCACACGTGGGTCTCTGCTAAGCATTTTGGCAAGGCTAGTGCTAGACAGCCCCAAGGATTCAAACAACTCCATGTTGGGCTTGAGGGTATTGTCTAAATCAGCCAAAAGCAGTATTGGACGACTGCTAATTAAGTTTCTGATGTGGGTCTGAGTCAAACCGCGAGTTCTCAACAGGTCCAGAACTGAGTTGGGGTTCTTTGG
Source organism: Betula pendula (assembly GCA_900184695.1). Taxonomy (NCBI): domain Eukaryota; kingdom Viridiplantae; phylum Streptophyta; class Magnoliopsida; order Fagales; family Betulaceae; genus Betula; species Betula pendula. The sequence goes on along the minus strand of FXXK01000800.1, from coordinate 105,246 downwards.
GTTCCCAATAATGAGCTTCTCGGAAGCTGAAACGGCTGATTCCAAGGGCAACCCGCATGAGTTTTGAAGGAAAGAAACTGTCAAAGACTGTGGGTCCTCGGAATTAGAGGGCTTTGAAATGGGTTTTAGAGTGGAGGTTGAGAACAAGAGGCGGCCATGGCTAAGCGGTGAAGCTTTGTGCCTTAATTGTTGAGGCAGTTTTATGCAAATTAAAAGAAGCATTTGATTTGATTGAGAAAAAAAGTGATTAATTTAGGTGGAAAGAAGCGAAGAATGGTTACCTGGGATGAGATTTGAAGATAATATGGGATGCTCTCGAGCTGCTTGATGCATCCGCGTCCCTCTGTTTCTGGTTTTCACTATCTAAGCATATAGCATTACTCGAATGAAGGTGAGTTTTTTTTTAAAAAAAGAAAGAGAAAAGAAAAGAGAAAGTGAGTTTGAGAACGCAGCGTTTGACTGTTGAGTACAATGATTTCTAACGGCAAATAAAAAGACCAAAAAAAAAAAATTAATAATAAAAATAATTGAAAAATGCTATTCATACTCTCAAGTATTCAATGCTATATAATCAGTGATAACTAGGCAATGTGAGATTTAGCACTCATGACTTTCTTTATAAAGAACTTACTCTATGTGGGCTATTCATCTTCTTCTCAATATGACTCATGACTTTCTTTATAAAGAACTTACTCTATGTGAGCTATTCATCTTCTTCTCAATATGGGATTTAGGTATTACAAACTCCCTCTCTTAAAACTCTCAATATGAGACCGATGTGTTACAAACTCTCCCTCTTAAACTTCTGACTTCTTCGTCAGGGTCACGTCATGAAGTGCTCCAGTACCACATGGCCTAGCGTTACTAAGTAGCTTTGATACCATTTGTAACGACCTAGAAAAAAGCGCTAGCCATCTGTGCTATGACTCCAAAAGGACTAGTCAAATTTGAAGTTTTTCTAGAATCATTTATAAAGCTCAATTTCACATAGTAACTAGATAATGTGAGACTTAGCACTCGTGATTCTTTTTATACACAACCCACTCTATGTGGGTTATTTCTCATCTTCTTAATATGAGACTAGGGTGTTACATCATCATTTAACATTCAGTCCCAAAGATTAACTTTTCTTTTTTGTTTTTTTTTTTTAAAAAAAATTGGACATAGGCTTGCCACGTGGAATAGAATGCTAAAAGATGGTATTGAGAAATGCTAGGAAACATTCCTCAAAAGAAAATAACATGATTCATGGCATTAACCCTTGGTAAATGAAATTAACCTTTGTTAAATGTCATTAACCATTGGTAGGTGAAGTTAATATTTGTTATAGGAGTGTACAAGCGGGACGGTTATTAACCACTAATAACCAGATAACCAGAAATTTGAAAATAACTGCAATCAGATTACCGCCTAGGCAGGTTGCAATTATCGGTTATAGGTATTTTAAAAATCGGTTAATAACTGAGTAACCGGTAACCGGTTTTTTTATATATATATTAAAAATTAAAATGGTCCAAAAGGCCCATTATTTGAAAACTAATTACCGGTTAGTAGCAACCGCAATCGGCCTCGGTAGGCCGATTGCAGTTGCGGTTATTTAATTGAATAACCCGAGATCTTGGTTGCGGTTTGTAGGAAATAACCACAATCGATTATACACCCCTACTGTGGCGACCTGATTTCATAACACTTTTTTTTTTTTATGAAACCGCATCATCACAGAGGCTCATGTAAAGCCCATATCATCAACTCATAATCTGAGCATATCACATCAGAGTTAACAATATACATGCAGCAGAAAATAAATAACATAACATGTGAGAGTTATAACTTGAAGCTGACATCAGTTAATATAAACAAGTTTAGAACATCAACTATACAACAAAAGAATTGATAACAAAAAGCCACATACGGCTTAGCCAAATACATCAACCTGTTTAAAATGTACAACATATTGATGTAAACAAAACTAGACAACATAGTTTATACAAAAGCATCCGGCGTACACCGCTATCAGTCATAATCTAAATACGTAGCCACTGGATCTTCATCAAGATCCTCTATACCTGTATCAATAGCAATATCTATGCAATCATAGAAATTATCCATGATTACATAGGTGAAGAGAAGAGGAAATTGTGAGTCAATAGTTCATAATGAATGAAGACTCCCCAAAAGTTTTTGCGTTGAGCAAAACTTTTATTTATGCAATTGTTTACAATAACAGCTACTCAATTTCATAAGAATATTATTTCATTTATTCAAACTTGATGCAGTTGATGAAGTAAATAACGCATTCATAAAGCACTTTAAAATATACCATATAACTGTGAATGTATATATATGTTCCAAAATACGCTTTGATACATATGTATACATACATACATACATACATACATACATACATATATATAAACACATTTAATGTATAACTTTGTACATAATAAAATCCAACTATACAAATATATGCATTCCGTTCACTCCAAATCCCGGACCAAATATATACAAGTACATCTAGATTCAACTTCTACAAAGCATCATATGCAAACTAGCTATAAACATATATATAAGTTCTTTTCCATTGAGACTCTTATGCATACCAATACATCTAGCATGAAAATCCTTATAAACCAATACTCATAAAACATTAATAACAATGCAATGTATACTTTAATCTTCCACTTTCATAATGTGTATCGCTTACGTGACGGGCCCAACCCTAGCAAACTGCATACATCAGCCTCAGGGACAACTCCCTAGCCTCGCACGTAACAGGCCCAGCCTTAGCACTTGTGCGTAACGGGCCCAGCCCTAGCACCTTTCATATCTCATATCATCTTTCATATCTCATATCATAATGGGCCCATTCATTTTCTTTAACTTTCATTCTTATGGGCCTAGCCCTCTTCATTATTTTTTTATTCTTAGCCCATGATCATACTCACACATTAATACACATGCTCATGTTTATACAACTTTCAAATCTCAACATAACATCTTTTCTCAACAATCATGTCATAACAATTGAAATCAAAGTCATTTCTCAATTATCATAAACTAACATCTCAAAAACATCAAGATAATCAATAATCATAGTATTTCTTTCATATCTCAACACTTTCAAAATCAC
>FXXK01000800.1:72589-101929 GCA_900184695.1 Betula pendula | reverse complement strand
CATCTTTTTCTCAACAATCATGTCATAACAATTGAAATCAAAGTCATTTCTCAATTATCATAAACTAACATCTCAAAAACATCAAGATAATCAATAATCATAGTATTTCTTTCATATCTCAACACTTTCAAAATCACAACAACAATATCAATCATATCTCATAAAACATTCAAAATATCAAGTAATAATAAATCATTCCCAAAACAACACAACTTCTTAGAATATATAAGTGCTTAACAACTCATAAGTACTTAACCAATTTTTACCCATAGCTTAATGGGACTTATACATGAACCCATAAGCTACAAAAGCTAATCCATAGCAATTTACTAGAGATTAACATGCTGCATTACAAAACTAACCAAAAATCACAAAATTGGACTAACTACTCATCACAAAGATATGAAGCACGGTCTATATAACTTCGATCAAACGCTTAAACTTTGCAAATATACCAAATCCTAAGACAATACAACATGATTAAGCAACATGTAAGCCACATAGCTTAATTAAAAGAGAATAAACTCTAATTTAGGAATTTACCTCAAGCAATTGGTTAGAATGACAATCAAACACCGAAGAACATTTTGCCGGTGTTGGATTACATAATGAAAGGCTCAAAAGATCACAATCTATGAGTTTAGATAAAAACCAATGAGAGAGTAGAGAGCTTTTGGTCGTGCAAAGTGATGGAACTGAGCAATGAGCTCCAAATTCGCATTTCAGCTTTATATACTCAAAACCAGATATGGCCGGTCGAACGGGTCAAGAGACCCGGTCAAATGCCCTCTCACAGATTTTCTCCATTTTTCTGACGTGGCCCGCCGGTCAAACGGATATTTACTTGGTCGAACGGACACATGCATAGCCGGTTGAACAGCAAATGGAATGGGGATTGAAACGGACGGTTCTGTTGCTCACCCGGTCGAACGAAATTTGGAACGGGCATTGGAACAGACGGTTTTGTGGCTACAATTTTAATTTCTGAAATGTCTCGGTCGAACGGCCAATGGAATGAGGAATAAAATGGATGGCTCTATAACACACCCGTTCGAATGGAAAACACTCCGTTCAAATGGAAAGCCTCATAAAAGACCTTTTTAAAGTTTTTCTGTGTGTTCTCATATTTTAATTGCTATTTTACCCTTAGTTATTAATTTCACCAAGCCATTTACATAGTTAAGTTTATAAAATTCTCTAATCATATCTCAGTTATAACACCTACAGTTTGTTATATGCTATTAACCCTTGGTAACTGGAGTTGACCTTTGTTACATGCCATTCACTTTTGGTAGATGAAATTAACTTTTAGAGAAATGTTTTTTTTTTAAAAAAAGAAGCCATGTCATGTAAAAAAAAGCCGCGCGATGCAAAATGGGGGAAAAATTTCTCCAAATTTGAAAGCCTTTCATTGTCTCTCTTGCACCTCTCTTTCTTTCTCTCTCTCTCTCTCTCTGATACGAACGACTTCCTCTCTCTTTGGGACGGCTCTCTTTCTCTCCACAATGGCTTTCTGTCTTCGCGACAGTGCTCTCTCAGACGAAACATCGCTCTCTCTCTCCTCCATAGCTGATGGTTTGGGTCTTCAACCTCTGAAAGGTAGGCTTTTCAATTTGTCTCTTGCTTAGCCAGATTGGGGTGGAGAAAAGATTTTCTCTTTCTCAAAGCGAAAGTCCCTCACTTCTCTTTGTATTTCATCAAATCTATATATTATTTGTACATTGATTTGCAAGCATCGAACCCTAGTGGTCAAGAAATGGGTCAAATCCACTCAGGATCGGCTTGACAAATTTTGGGGCCTAAGGTGAAAAGTTTAAGTGAGTCATTTTTTTTTAAAAAAATATTAATAAATATTAATTAAATAAGATTTTTATTAAAAATCATTCTTTCGCTTTTTGAAATGCAAATTACTTAATTAAGTTTTTCTAACTTGATAATATGACTAATCCATTTAATGATTACCTAACACTTTCAACGTGCAACAAGAAAATACAAATTACTATAAAAAAATATTTTTAAAAGCAAATGAAAAAAAAAAAAAAAACTTAATGCAAGTGATTGATTGAGTTTTGATAACTAACTTTTTATTTATTTTTTATTTTTTTATCACTGACCAGATATGGAATGATTTTAAGGTGTTGAAAAATAATGAAATTGGAGAATAGGAAAAGAATTCAAATTTGAATAAGACTTGAATTGACAAATATAGAGAAAAAAAATGGAAATTGAGTTTGTAATTGAATAAAATATTTAGAGACTTGCCATCTTCTTAACATTTAATTTTTTTTTTTTCATTCTATTTTGAATGTTGGATTTCAATCATAAATTCTATATTTTTGAACGTTGCGTTTAGATAGAAGCAACCCAATGTTAGAGAGAGAGAGAGAGGAAAAAAAATTCATATTTTGCAATGACGATCCAATTGGCAGTTTGGACTTTGAATCATAATTTATTGCTGATTAACTGTCCCTTGTAGTTATAATAGAAATTTCGGTTGCTCATCACAAGACTAAAAAAATCTCTACCCTACAACATTCAGGGCCCATTTGGGAGTGCGTTTTCAAAAGCATTATTTGCATTTTTAATAGAAATCGCAAAACATGGGGTGTTTGGGATTGCGATTTCAAAAATGCATAATCTAAAATCGTGAAAATTTTCGCGATTTCTGGCAGCAGGCTAGGGGGTGCTTATTTGAATATGCACGAATTTAAATCAAAATCACGATTTCGCATAGCGAATATTCGGCACTATAGTTACTAAATTTTCGAGCGAGAAAGAAAAAAAAATTAAAAAAAAAAAAAACTTTATTTTATGTAGGTACCGATTTTATAGATACTGACTCTATATAATAATTTATTTGTTATCCGCTCTATATATGTATGGTATCATATATATACATATAATTTTGACTTTTTTCTTCGCAGATTTGCTTCGTGACTGAGACAACGCACTAGACCTGTCTACTTTCATCATAACTATACGAGGTTTATGTTTTCAAATCAGGTCAAGATTATATTCATTTCACTAAATTTTTCAACACTTATTCCCATAAAATTTATATATATATGGTGATGATACTTTTTGTCAATACAATATACTTTTGTTCGGACTTTAGCGAGAATATAGACATATATTCAGAATAGCTAATGCGTTTTTAGGCCACTAGACACGTCTTCATAAATAACAGTAGTGGGGGGCCCCCCCCTCTTTCCCTTCTATTTGAACATGCTTGTTGGGTAGTTTGAAAGTAACTAAAAAAGTAAGTCTTGATCACGGGAATACAATTAATAATGAGCATAGTGTTGAAATAGAATTAGGGAATATAAGACTGTGAAAGAAGATACTTAAGAAAAGAGTATGAGATTAAGATTTAAGGGGATAATACATGTTGATTTATTTATGTGCAAAAGATATGAGGATGTAAATTAAACATAGGGTGAGCCGTCGCATCAAATCTCTATAATTGAATAGTTGTGATATGTTCCTAAAAATGCTGGTCGGCTCGTGGTAGGTCTGGTCAACAACTTCAAAAACAGGGTCTACACCCGTTTTCGCATCATAGTGACAATGATCACGCTAGCACTCGTCCACTCTTAACATCGCTACAGTCGCTATTTGCTTTATCTGTTCTCCCTAAATCTCCTCTTCCTTTCTTTTATTCCGCGCGTTAGCTACAGCCACACGCAACCAGTGATTGTGAACAGAGATGAGGAGGCATATCGTGAAATGATTGTTTGTTTAGATATAAAGCGCAATTAAAGATAGGAATAGATACACAGAACTATTTGACGTAAGTTATAGGAGGATAAATTCCAAGTGGAATTTTTAGATTCTGTATCCATTTAACAAAGTCTGGTATGTCTAACAAACGAAGAACTAACAATATAAGCTTCTTTTCCTTATTCGAGTATCTTTACAAATTTTGAATGTTCATCAGATATAATAAATAAATATATTATGTCGAAAAATATTATTAACACATAATTAAAAGACATATCAGTTTATAGTAATATGGCGTTGTTTTATTAGATTAAGTCTTTCTTGGAGGTATTTTCGAAGATATATGCGGTGTATGTATTTTATATTGAAAAAATCTTTATTATGCTCTTACATAATATCCTATATGGCTGGATCAGTCTAGTGTCAAGAATTGATCGTCTAAGATATTGATACACATGTCACATTTTTGTAAATTGGAACGAAAGAAATATATGATCGTCAATGCGTTCCAGAAGCATCGTCGAGCAAATCAATAGAAATATATTGTAAGGCAGCGTTCACGAGCTTGGTGTTCCTGTCTGGACCCACGTAGTTGTTACTTACATAGCGTAGTCTTGGAAACGGTCTTGTCTGTGTTTAACATGTGGGATCTCCGTCAGGATAGAGTAGGACGGGCACGTATATTCTATATTTTCACAAGGCAAGGTTGGAGGAATGTTGTAGAGACATTTAAAAATAAGACCGGTAAGTCATGGGAATACCGTAAGTTCAATAATAAGTGGGACACATTGAAGAAAGATAGGATTGTTTGGAACAATTTGAAAGGAAGTGAAACTAGATTGGGATGGGATGCAATCAAAGGAACAATAGCTGCAACAGTTGAGTGGTGGGAAAGGAAGCTAAATGTGTGTTTATCATAACCAATTTATGAGTTTTTTTTTTTTTTTAATAAAGAGTACTACAATATTTTAGCTATTAATATAAGCATTTTAATTATGTAGGAGATTCCTGAGACTTCCAAATTCCGGGAAAAAAGTTTAGAGAATTTTCATTTATTAGACATAATGTTTAGAGATACTGCGCCCATTGGAGAAATTTCATGGACCCCCTCTTTAGGTGTTTTTCCTACTAATTTTGAGACTCCCGTGGAGGTGTCATGTGACATCAAGTGAGTCGGGTCTACAATACGGTCATGATGATATTGAGATACTTAGTCCTACACAACCACCTAATTCTACATAGTCTCCTAATCCTACACAGCCAATTCAGGAAACGAGAAAGTAGCGAGGAGGTACCTTTATGCAAAGTAAAGGGTAAAAAGGAGGAACGGTGTCAAACCTGGTACACGAGCTCAGTCATATTAGTGCTGCTGTAGAGTTAAAGAGCTCAACTAGTGTTTGTAATGTCATGGAACGCGTGTGCATCTTGGATGGTGTTGAAGAGGATTCTGATCTCTATCGTATGACAGCTCGTATTTTCCATAATAGAGAGAAGAGAGATATGTTTGTTGCAATGGAAAACTACATTTGCAGCTTATGTTTCTAAAAGATGAAGCGACAGTGTTGGGAGGACACCACTTTTCTATTTGATTAGCAAGTCGATAAGTTTGCAATAAAGCACTTGTTAGGGATGTTTAAACTATGTGTTTTGTTTTTTCAACTAAAATATTCGGACTATGTGATTTTATTTTATCTACTTGATGCAGCTTATATTATTTTATATTTGAACAATTATGATTTTGGAGATTGTGATTGTTGAACAATTTTTTCAAAACGTTGCGTTTGTTGTGTTTTATCTTATTAATTGTTATTACTTTTTAGGTATCATACACATGGATTATGATGATCATATGAATTATGGTAATAATGATCATAATTATAATAAGGACATGACGAGAATGATGATGGTAATGATGATGAATTTTACCTGCTTGTTTCTGCTGGATGTTGTGTAGTAGTATCGTATGCCATTAAATGCATTGATAAACGACTTTGAAGAAATTCTGAAGAAACTAGATTTAAGTGGTTGATACATACATTGTCTGGTAATAAGACGAAATGTCATGATATGTTTAGAATGAAACCACGTGTTTTCTTTTAATTATGTAATATTTTACAACATACATATGGACTTCAGCATACAAGGCATATTAGACTATAAGAGTCGATAGGTATATGTTTGATGACACTTGCACAAGGATCATGTAATAGAATGATTCAAGAAATATTTCAACATTCTAGTAAGACTATATACATACATTTTCATAAAGTTTTGAAAGCACTTAACCTAATGGCAATGGATCTTATCAAACCTTCTGACCTTACATTTAGTAAAGTTCCAAAGAAAATATGAGACTGTCCATTGTATTGGCCACATTTTTGTTAACATAGCAAGACCCGATGTTGTTTATGATAGCAAATCCACTCATATCTCCTCTTCAAATCATGCCATCTCCTCAAAAGATATTGCCTTACATATCTCCTCAAATCAATGTCTCACAGATATTATTACCTACTACGTTGGGAAACTTATGAATAAATTGAGAAAGCAATATATGGGTAGTCAACCTTCTTGCGGCACACTCACATCAGAAAGGAAAGTCTCCACACCTTGCAGCACACTCACATCATAAAGGAAAGACACCACACAATATTCATGATTATAAGGAAATTATTCTTGTATAGCAAGTCTGACATATTTTCCATCTATTGCCTTGTATTCCATTTACTTCTTTCTTTACTTACACACATATATAGGTGTATATAATACCCTCTGTATTCTCTATAATTTTATCAAGTGAAATATTCATTTCAATACAATATATTCAATTTTCTTTCATAGTATTAGAGCCCTTCTAAAGGCCTCAACCTAATTTCATTCCATAGCGTCCTCTTCAAATGCTACCGCTACCACCTAGTCTCTATTAGCTTTTCCTCAATCTGCTATTACAAGCTTGAGGGTGGGAACAACTAACTTACATGGTTGTTCCAATTTATGCCATTTTTGCACAGTTATGAGTTGGTGGGTATCGTTGACGGTACTGAGCCATGCCCACCACAATTTCTCGTCAATGATAAAGATGAGAAAATTCTTAATCTAGCGTATGTAACCTGGACTAAGAAAGATCAGTATTTATTGAGATGGATTAATTTATCTCTAATTGAGAAGGTCCTCTCCACTGTGTATGGTCTACACACATCAAGGCAAGTTTGGTTTGCTTTAGCCAGCCGATTTGCATCTCAATCTTGATCTCACATTACCAATCTGAAGAGCCAGTTGCAAAATATCACACAAGGATCCAAAACTTGCACCGAATCTCTCCAAGGTGCAAAAACTCTTGCTGATCAACTAGTTGCAATAGTAAAGCTATGGAGGATGAAGATCTTATCTCCTTCATTGTCAGTGGTTTAAACCCCACTTTTAATAATTTTGTTACCACTTTTTCTTTTACCATTTGTGAACATGGTATTTCCTTTGATGATTTTCAAGAAGGATTGTTGAATCATGAGATGTTGTTAAATAAACAACAAGTTGTTGCTATAGACTCCTCTATGTTTGCACTGTTCACTTAGAAACCAAGTTCTCAAAGTTTCAATCAGAAGGGCAAAGGGAAATTCCAGCCTTGACAGAACTAATTCCCTTCAACTGGCATCCTTTGCCATAGCACACAGATCCCATCATGCACCAGGGAATCACTTCAACTCAATGCCTCACCAATCCAAGACTGGACCAGGAACTTTACCTATCAACTGTCCTCCTGCTTCATCAGCAATCTTCAACAATAATCTCAAACCACCATGTCAAATCTATGGGAAGTCGAGTCACCAAGCCTTGGATTGTTTCCGTTGCATGGACTACTCCTACGAAGGTCAGCATCCTCCACCACAACTTGTAGCCATGGTGGCTCAATCTAATGCGTTGCATGATGATCAATGGTATGCTGATAGTGGAGCCAACGCTCATATAACCAATGATCTTGAGAATCTATCTATTTAGCAACCTTTCCATCAAGAGGACATAGTTACAGTGGGCAATCGTGTTGGGCTCCCAATTGAGAACACTGGTTCAAGCACTCTTCACACTTCTTTATCTAAATTCCATCTTAAACAGATTTTGCACTGTCCTAATGCATCTACTAAGCTCCTGTCCATTCAACAATTCTGTCAAGATAACTCATATTATTTTATTTTGACTTCCTCTCATTTTTTTTTATGAAGGACATCCAGACTCATGCAATACTTTTGGAGGGCAAAAGTGAGAACGGGCTTTATCCCCTTCGACTGCAGCGAAATTCTCTCAAACAACTTCATATCTATACTGCTTTTCTAGGAACAAAAACCTTCTCTTTGGGATGGCATTTTCGACTGGGACACCCCTCTTATGATGTTGTTTCCTGTGTCATTAATAAATTTCAGTTGCTTGTATCTTCCAATGATTATAATAAAAGTGTTGTTTGTGTTTCATGTCAATTAGGCAAGGGCAAAAAGCTTCATTTTTCTTCTTCCAATCGTGTTTCCAATGCACCTTTGCAATTAATTCACAGTGATGTCTAGACCTCACCAGTTCAGTCTATCACTAGCTATAAATTTTATGTGATTTTTGTGGACGATTACTCACGCTTTGTGTGGCTATATCCATTATACCATAAGTCAGAGGTGTTTGACAACTTTGTGAAATTCAAACTCTTAGTTGAGAATCAATTCTCAACTAAGATTAAACAATTTCAGTCTGACGGTGGAGGAGAATACAACTCCATCCATTTTTAGACTTTCTTGCATAAACATGGCATTATTCATTGCAAATCTTGTCCATACACCTCTTCCAAAATGGTTTGGCTGAGAGAAAATTAAGACACATTTTAGAAACTGACTTAAGTATTCTTGCTCATTGTAATTTATCTAATCGGTATTGGGTTGATGCTTTTCTGACAAGTGTTTACATTATTAACCGTCTACCTACACTAACACTTGATAATCTCTCTCCCTTTGCTAAATTATATAGTAAAGAACCAGATTATCATACTCTTCGTGTGTTTAGATGTAAGTGCTACCCTTTACTTTGTCCTTATAACTCCCACAAACTTGAATATAAATCCAAATCATGTCTCTTTCTTGGATATAATCATGCCGGGTATAAGTGTCTTGATCCTCTCACTAACAAGGTTTATTTGTTTAGACATGTGGTTTTTTATGAGAATACGTTTCCAGCCAAGGAGCAACCTGCTACCACTTTGCCATCTCAGATTAATGCAAACAAGGATGTCCCTTTTGCTGTTCCTGTAAGTTCATCTATCTTTTCTATTCCATGTCACAATAATTTTGATGTTTCTTCTATTAATCCTACTATTGAGAGAGTTGAATCCCCATCCTTGCATCCACCATCGTCACCCACACATGAGTTGGCTCCAGATGCTACAGATTGTATTCCACCGTCTGTGGTTCAGACCAAAGGTATATCTACCATAGTCCATACTCAATCCGTGGACTCTCCTATTGCACCGACTCTCCCTATATTTGAAGCACTAGCCCATGCTCAATCTGTGCCCACTTCTACGTCCCCCGCTCCACATACCATGACCCCAGGCTCAAAATAGGTTCTCTTAAGCCCAAATCCTTTCTTGACTTTCACCTCTATAATGCTACCAAACATCCTTTAATTTTGCTTCACTCTGTGCTTAAAGACAGTGAACCCAGTTGCTACACTACTGCCGCTGGTGACCCTAGATGGAGGGAAGCTATGCAACATGAGTTTGAAGCATTGGTTTCCAATGGCACATGGATTTTGTGTCCCCAGCCTGCTTCTCACAATATCATAAAAAATAAATGGGTGTACAAAATTAAACAAAATCTGGATGGTTAAATTGAGAGGTTTAAGGCACGTTTAGTTGCCAAGAGATTTCAACAGCAGTGTGGGGTTGACTATACTGAGACTTTTAGTCCAGTAATAAAGCCATCTACTATTCGGATCATTTTGGCTTTGGCTGTACATTTTGGTTGGGCAACAAGACAATTGGATGTATCCAATGCTTTTCTACATGGATTTTTGGTTGAAGAGGTATTTATGGAGCAACCTCAGGGGTTTGTTGACAAAGCTCATCCAAACTTTATTTGCAAACTTCGCAAGGCCATTTATGGCTTAAAACAAGCTCCTGGAGCTTGGTTCCATAGATTATCCACTTTCCTTTTGGACATTGATTTTACAGCATCACTTGTGGATTCCTCTCTTTTTCTGTATCATCATGGTGCCATCAAGTTATTTATGTTGATGATATCATTGTCACTGCAATGATTCACATCTTATTGGTTTACTAATCTCTCGATTGCAATAGGAATTTCCTTTAAAGGATTTGGGTTCTCTCTCATTTTTTCTTGGTATCCAGGCTACACGCACGGATGAAGGCTTACATCTTAGCCAAACAAAATATATCACAGATTTGCTTGCTCACGTTCATATGGATGGAGCCAAGCCTTCAAAGTCCCCATGTGCTATGGGTGCTAAATTGTCCAAGTTTGATGGTGACCCATTCATGGACCCAGTCGAATATAGACATGTCATTGGCGCTTTACAATATTGCACACTAACAAGACCTAAGATTGCCTTCTCTGTTAATCAGCTATGTCAGCATCTATATGCTCCCACTTCCACCCATTTGGTTGCTGCCAAGCAGGTCTTACGGTACTTGAAAGGCACAGTCGAACATGGCCTTTTCTATACCAAAGGCAGTCTATAACTTACTGCATTTTGTGACTCTAATTGGGCTGGCAGTTCTGATGATCGCCACTCCACATTTGGGTTTGCTGTTTTTCTTGGACCCTGTCTTATCTCATGGAGTGCTAAAAAGCAAGTGGTTGTGGCTTGTTCAAGTACTGAAGCAAAATACCGATCTCTTGCCTTAACTACTGCTGAGCTTTATTGGCTACACATGCTCTTCCAAGAGATATAGATCCCTTTGCTTCATGTTCCTACCTTGTGGTGTGATAATGTGAGTGCTTTGGCTCTAGCTTTTAATCCTGTTTATCATGCATGTACTAAGCATATAGAGGTGGATTATCATTTTGTGTGTGAAAAAGTGGTCAACCGAGATGTTGCTGTTAAGTTTATTTCCACAGGTGATCAAATTGTTGAGATTTTTACCAAAGGTTTATCCTCCTCTCGTTTTGCTTATTTACGATCCAAGCTAATGGTTGTGCCTCCCATCCACTTGGGGGGGCTATTAACATAGCAAGACTCGATGCTGTTTATGATAGCAAATCCACTCATATCTCCTCTTCAGATCATGCCATCTCCTCAAAAGATATTGCCTTACATATCTCCTCAAATCAAGGTTTCACAGATATTATTACCTGCTACGTTGGGAAACTTATGAATAAATTGAGAAAGCAATATATGGGTAGTCAACCTTCTTGCGGCACACTCACATCAGAAAAGAAAGTTACTACACCTTGCAGCACACTCACATCATAAAGGAAAGATACTACACAATATTAATGACTATAAGAAAATCATTCTCGTACAGCAAGTCTGACATATTTTTCATCTATTGCCTTGTATTCCATTTACTTCTTTCTTTACTTACACCATATGTAGGTGTATATAATACCCTATGTATTCTTTGTAATTTTATCAAGTGAAATATTCATTTCAATACGATATATTCCCTTTTCTTTCAATTTTAAGGTACTAATTTTACTTGTTGATTAATATTGCTCAATTTGTGCTAAAATTTTGTTAAAATAATTTAGAAAGTATATAAATACAACCAAATGTGTATTTTAGGATTGCATTGGTGTCATTGATGGAACACATATACCAGTTGTTGTTAGAGAGGATAAGAAAATTTCATACATCGGAAGAAAAGGAATACCAACTCAAAATGTGATGGCAGCATGCAATTTTGATTTACTCTTCACGTTTATTTTAACAGGATGGGAAGGTGCAACACATGATACACGTATCTTTTTAGATGCTATTTGTAAACCATCTGCCAACTTTCCGAAACCACCACTAGGTACAATATTTTTTCAATTATTAAATTATGAATGCATATTGTCTATGTATATCTTATAGATGGTTATTACTATCATGTATAGAAAAATATTATTTGGTTGATGCTGGATATCCTTAATGAAAGAATATTTGACACCTTACAAGGGAGAGAAATATCACCTTCCAGATTTTCGAAGAACTGGTCGTGTAAATGGGATAAAAGAGAGGTTCACTCATCATTTAGAAGTGTGATCGAGCTAACTTTTGGTATGTGGAAGAATAGGTGACAAATTTTAAGGCAAATGTCGTCTTATGCTATTAAAGACCAAATGCTCGTTGTAGTTGCTATTGTGGTCCTTCATAATTTTATTAGGATACATGATAGGAAGGATAAAGGGTATAAGTGGGATAAAGATAACTCTGACAATCGAAAAGACAATGATGATGACGTAGAGAGTAGCAGTCAGGAAAACATTGACAATATACATGATGAGGAGATGAAAGTGGTTCATGACAACATAGCTTGATCCATTTGTCGGTTGTAAACAAAACTTTATTATTTATGTCTTAGGCTAATTTTTAATGCACTTTAAGTTTTTTATTTTTTATGATTTATCAAGTACTAATTTAAGTTATTGGTGAATTAAGTAAAAGTTAAATTTAATTAACATTATTGGTTTAATTTGATGGTTTGTTCTTCTATTTTTCATTATATGTAAAAAAAAATTATTCCATAAATTATTCAACTTGTTGAGACATCAATGTTCATTACAATAATTATAGCAAGGTCTTGAAATAAATAATGTTAGTTATTTTACTGTTATAAACAAGGGAAAAACCATATTTAATCTCTAGGTTTTCATCTGATTTGGATTTCATCATTGAGTTTTCAATTTTAAGAATATGATCCTTAGGTTTTGCTCAAATTTAAAATAAGGTCATTCTGTCACTTTACCGTCAGAGTTTAAGTTTGTTATACGCCACATATGTCTCGTTTAATACGTTCCTTCACTTTAACTAGCTTTGCTGCTTCAAAAGTACACCGCATAGAAATGAAGAAGAACGGACGACACAGAAAATAAAGAAAAAGTCGTACTTCTCAAGTTTTAAGCAAAAAAAAAATTGTTATCATAGAGTTTTATTTATTTATTTATGAGTGATTGGTTCCGCTAATATGACATTGCATTGGAGTGCTTACAGGAGCGTTGACATGTTAAATAAGACATATTAGCATATGACAATCCGTTAATTTTGAAATAAAGTAATAGAGGGACCTATTTTAAATTTGAAAAAAAAAAACTTAAGAACTGTATCATTGAAATTGAAAATTGAAAGATTAAATTCAAATAAGATGAAAACTTAAGGGCTAAACATGATTTTTCTCCTTTAAACAAATGTCTTTGTTAGTAATTTGTCCATGAAACCACATTTTTATATTAATATTATCCAAACACTCAATTAACAAAAAAAATACTTTTTAACAAATTTTACCAAACACTAAGTGCGATTTTAAAAATTGGGTTTTTAATAATAATGTTTTGAAATCGTTACTTTTTAAAATCACACTTATTGAAACCGCAATCTCAAACGGGCCCTTAACTTGAGAATGAGTTTTATTAGAGAATGACTTTAATATTAATATATTATTTGATTCCCTTATTTAATGCTATCAATCTTTTTTTATGATTTGTTTCAAGAAGACATGTTGAATATTTAAGTTTTTAAAAAATCAAATGAAATTGACTTATAATTAGGGCTTAATTATTTTTGTATGAAATAAATCTTCATTAATATATTTATTAATTGGGGCCTTAATTAGAGAATATTGTTTCTAACATTAGGGCTTAAATATTTTTTTTAAATGAATTAAATCTTCATTAATATTTTATAATTGAGTCATTTTTTTTTTAAACATTTTTTTTTTATTTTTTTTTTTTTTTTTTTATTTATTTTTTTTATTTTTTTATTTATTTTTTTTTAAATTTTTTTTTTTTTTTTTTTTATTTTTTTTTTTTTTTTTTTTTTTATATTTTTTCTTAAGATATCTTTTTTTTTTCTTTTATTGATCTTATTAAATTGTGGGCCTTAATTAGTGAATATTGGACTATAATTAGGACTTAAAATATTTTTTAATAGAATAAATCTCATTAATATTTATTAATTGAGAGTCTTAGACGGCCGCCTAATCCGCCTAAGGTATGAGCTAGCCCTGGATCCAATACTTCGATGACACCTATCAGTACTTGTACCCATTACCATTCATTTCCTAATCAGGGTTTTTTTTTTTTTCCCTTTTTTTTATTGAATTATTTATTTATTTTTATTTTTTGGTCTCTGATTATTCTTTCAGGCATGTGGTGCTTCCCTCTTGCAACAGCAAAATTGCTTCACAAGAATCGCCTCCCTTCTGAATAAGCAATTAGTGTTTTTGATTATTTCACCTTCTTTTTTTATCCTTGAAATTGTAGTAAGCTAATATTGGTTTGATTTCCTATTTGATTTGAGTTTGTCTATTCTTGTAACCCAACAGGCATTGAAGTATTAATGTATGAATGCGTGAATGCCTTGAATTTATTTTTGTTTATCTCATTTTTTAGTGTATAGAATGAATGGCGTGCGATTGGGGTTGAGCAGGCCATTTTTGCATTTGGTAAAACAATTACAGTGAATTTGAATTTAAAGCTTTGATTCAGCTTGCCATTTGATAGTTATAACAGTGGGAATTGTATTAGGTGACTCAATTTTGTTTAATATGCATCATTTTTATGTTGTTTCTAGGAAACTCGTTTGAAATTGTGTTAGTTTCCATTTCTTATTTCTTGACTGTGGGAATTGGATTTGGTTATTTCCTTCATTGGTTCCTATATTTGAGGCTTGTATCGTTTTTTACTCTTTTTTTTTCTGGTACATTTTTAGACAGCTCCTTGGTAGAGCAAGGGCATAATGAATTTCATTGGTAACATGACACAGTCACTGATATACCTTTAAAAAATGACCTTTAAGGTATATTAGATTCATTAAGATTGTATTTAGTAAAAGAGAACCTTAAGTTCTGCATATAGTTTAGAATTAGCCACTGCCTATCAATATGAAAATATTTCTTCAGTGCCTCTGTTTCAAGGAGAAGATAGAACCTGTATGAATGGATAGTGTTATAAATGGAGGATGAAAGGAGCCTTGGATTGTTCTATGTATCAAGCATTCATGAATGAGAAGGGTAGTGAAAAATGCTAGATTAATATTTTGAACACTTGTCAATTAGAAGATTAATATTATGGTTTGTTATAGTCTTTATGGTTTTTCCATTATAACCATATCTAATGCTCTTGTAAGTTACTGGTGCAAATGAATGGTTATTATCTTGGTGGAGAAATAAACCATTGAGACAACTTTTCCTTGATTCTTTGCATCATCAACTCACTTATTGATTCTTTGATTCAGGTATAATGGGCTGCATCATGGAAGCTGAAGAAAAAACCAGAGTTTCTCTGATTCTGAAATTCAAAGTACAGCCTTAAAATTTGTTTGTCATAATAGATGGAGTGGTTTCATATTTTCTCATAAATTACAACCAAATCATATTTGGGTTAGACAATTTCTCACTTTTGCCTCCATCGATATTGAATTGGAAAGAAAAATGAAATAAACTGGATGGGACTAATACAAAGCATGGATACAAAACATGGTCACAAACTCACTTGCATAAACAAAATAAAGAATGAATTGTCATAAACATGGCGATAAACTCACTTGTATTGTCTATGAAAAGAACTGAAATTTGACACAAAGCTGCAATCAACATATACTTTTAAGTGCGATTACATTCAAAATCCATATGCCTTGAGACACTTTAACCTTACAATTCTAAGGTATATGTCAAGAACATGATTAATCTATTAATCAGAACCATCTTTGCCCTTAAGTCATTCCTAGCATACATGGGAGTAGGGCTATAAATGAGCCCGCCTGTTCGCGAACCCACTCGGTTAAATTTGACTCGAGCTCGAACTCGGTACTGTACAAACCTGCTTATTACTGTACAAACCCACTCGATTAATTAATGATATATACCCGACTCATCCAACTAAGTTCGATAGGGGCTCGCGAGCCTGGCTCGTTTAAGGATCGAATAAACCGGCTCGTTTAAAGCTCACAATCTCAGTTAATTTATAATCATATAATAATAATATTACGTGATTACAAATCATACTAAATTGCTAAGTATATAATGATCATAAATTATTATATGAACACAAATCATGCTAAATATATAATGATCAATTGATCATAAAATACTTAGCATGAGTTGTAATCTCACCTAAGTCTTATCATTTATCATTAGATACTTTATCATACTTATGACTTATGATTATTATCATTATTATTATAAAACGATCTAAGTTATCTAATATTGTGCTTATGCCATATAATTATATAAACACTAGATCAAATGATAATACGAATAAGATAGAACTTTGTTAAGTTTAATCATTATAATTTATATCATTGATTCATTATCATTAGATACTTATCATTATCATATGATTTAAGTTATCTAATATTGTGCTTATGCCATATAATTATATAAACACTAAATCGAACGATAATAAAAATAAGATAAAACTTTGTTAGGTTTAATCATTATAATTTATATCATTGATTCATTATCATATGATTTAAGTTATCTAACATTGTACTTATGTGATCTCTCATGACTTTTGCAATGTCATCTCTAAAGTTCAAAATCTCTCAATTTAGTGTATCAAAGTTTGAATTTTTTGGAATGTCCCTCTCCGTTAAAATTTTACCCTTAATTTTTTTTTTTTTTTTCAATTTTTAATTAATTTTTTTTGTTTTTTGTTTTTTTTAAGTGATCCACGTTGGGTCAAGGTGACCCAACGTGGGTTACTCACAGTGACCCACGATGGGTGACCCACATTGGGTCACCCGTGACCCCGCCATGGGTCTACAGACCCACGGCAGTAGGTCCTAAGGTGACCCACGTTTAGGTCACCATGTGACCCAATAACCACCCAGTCCCAGACTCCCCAATGTATTTGTTTCTTAACTTGTCTTTGTCCCACATTGAAAGAAATACAAACTATCCCCAACTCTTACACCTATAAAAAGGGTACTTGGCTAAGAAGAGTTGGAAAGACCTCTTCATTGTTGACTTGTTAAGTTAAGACAACTAAGAAGAGTTGATAAAAAAAATTTGCCTTAATCGAGCTGGAGTATTGTCTAATGAGCCCAGTTTGAGCTGAGGTTTTTAAGCCTGGCTTGAGCTTAAGTTCGAGTTGGAAAACAAATTATCCTTAAATGGACCTTAAACGAGCCGAGCTGCCCATTTAAGACTCGAAAAGCCTTTTTACGAAACTCGGACTTGGCTCGTCAAAGCCTTTTAAACGAGCTCAAGCTCGAGCTGGAGTATTATCTAACGAGCTGGGGTTTCTAAGCTTGGCTCGAGCTCAAGCTCGGCTCGTTTAGAGGGTTTGTTAAACGAGCCAAGCCTAGACAGCCCAAAGCTCAACGAGCCCGGCTCGTTTACAGTCCTACTTGGGAGTACATAACTTGCTTCTAGACCCAACCGNCAATTACCTGTTGCATCCAATGCAGAATACACATCAAAGTATCAATCTCACAGGGCCAAAAGCTCATCTTAAGACAATTCTATCAAAAGTATGTCATACAACTGTCATTCAAGTATGTCAATTTGAGTTCCTAAAGTAAAATATCACTGTAAAATGATCATACTGCATCAAGTATGTCAATATGTGAAGATAAAGCGCAGTGATATTGAAGGCATAAAACAATGCAAGTAATCCACTCCAAAAAAACAACTTAGCAGTTGAATGTCGGCCTTAAAAAATTTTAAATCCATGTAAACTGGTAATGAGAGGGAGAGAGATATAAGAGTGCAAAAACAACCAGCACCACTACACAATGAACAGTGATATAGGAAACATAAGACACTGATTCAAACAAAAACACCAACCCAAAAAAAAACAACTTATCAGTCACACGGTGCCAGTCCTTGAAGAATGTAAACCATCTATAGAACAACAGATTTCATTAGTAACATAAGTGCATATTCATCTTCGCACTCATTCCCCAAGATTGAGGGTAACAAGCCCTTCAATAAAAATTCAAATTAGTTAAAATAAAAAATTAAAACAAGCAAACAATCAAAACAAATGCATTACAAGACAAAGCACTTTTCAACATATTCAAAATTGTTAAGGGAAATTTGATAGACGATCTTAATGACATCAACGTGGATGTAGCATCAACCACTTACCTGCATTCGCTACTAGCACTAGCATCAACAAAATTAAGAGAATGAAAAGGACATTTAACAACAATCAATTCAAAATTCTGGCCAGCCAATCCGTTACAACTCCACAACAAAGAGTGAAATGCCAAGCCCCTTCTCTATTAAAGCAATAAGCATGCCAAAACAGAATATTCACGACAGTACATAAAATCATGCTTATTCTTCTAGTCTTGGCAGCAGGATCTAGAAAACAATCCGAAGTTCATCATCCAAGGGTTTTCCATTCAAACACCAATTCAGTATTTCAAAGGAATTTCAACACCAAAGGTATTACTTTCTCTGCAAATTTCTTAATCTAATACAATGCCAAAAGGTTTTCATAGAATACTTAGCAGTTACAAGATAGCAGAGCTAGTATTCTTCTAATAATCACAAGCCTCTTAGTCCTGATTAGCAGTTCTCCAAAACAAGATGAATAGTAATTTTCTTTGGTCTTCTCAAAAAAAAAAAAAAAAAAAGAGACAGATACGAAGGAGGTTCAAGGGGAAGATTTGAAGCTGTATCTATGCTGCTCTCACATGGAACTTTTACATCATTAGATTTTGACTACTTTACTGGGTTGCATTAAAGAGCATATCGAGTCAGATTATCAATGAGCATGAGTTACAACTAGGTTTTGAGTCTTTTGACACAAGAAGAACATACTAAATCCAACAATATCATGAAACAATTATAGCATAAAGACATTAGCACAAATAATGGGTAAGATTATCAGATTTACACAAAAATCATCAGATATACACAACATGAACTGCTAAATACGGTTTGAAGATTATATGCTCAACTATCAAATTTCAGAAAGATATAGAAACCAAACAT
The DNA here is from genome assembly GCA_900184695.1 of Betula pendula. Classification (NCBI taxonomy): domain Eukaryota; kingdom Viridiplantae; phylum Streptophyta; class Magnoliopsida; order Fagales; family Betulaceae; genus Betula; species Betula pendula. The sequence continues at coordinate 83,070 of FXXK01000800.1, read as the reverse complement.
CGTCCTCTCCAACACCAATTCAGTATTACCTCCAGAAATCACCACAAGAATCGAACCCAAACATTTCCAAAAAATGAAATCACCAAATAGCCACAAGCACCCAAAACAAAATCGCCTAAAAGTCGAGATCGAAAAGCCTAAGCTTTTCTCCAACCCAAACCAGATCGAGAGGAATACCTTTCAAAGGTTGAAGACCCAAACCGTCGGCTTTGGGGGAGAGAGAGCGTTGTTTTGTCTGAGAGAGCACCATCGCAAAGACAGAGAGCCGTTGCAAAGAGAGAGAGAGTCGTTTGTTTGAGAGAGAGAGCCGTCGCGGAGAGAGAGGGAGCTGTTCGTCTGAGAGAGAGAAAGAGATGACGAGAGGTGCGAGAGAGACAATGAGAAGCTTTCAAATTTGGGGAAAATTTTCCCACATTTTACATCGCGCGGCTTTTTTTACATGACGTGGCTTTAAAGAAATTAAAAGAAAAATAGATGCCACATAGGCAGAGATGGGCAAAAGATGGTGAGGGGAAAGAGACGTAAAATTTCTCTAACTCTTATTGCATGTCATTAACCCTTAGTTTATGAAATCAACTTTTCACACATGGTGAGAACCCTTGGTACTTGGTGTAAATCTTCTTTATTGGTTTCCAAACCCCACCTTTAAGCCCCAACACACATACCCCCTTACGCCATTCGGCCACTTTGATTTTCCCCCCACATTCTCTCATTTTCTCACTTCCTCTCAATTGTCCTCAAAGCTCTCTCAACCCTTTTCAAGAACCCAAGACCCTAGAGACAAAAAATACACCCATTTGACCATCTTAATCTTCCTACACTTAGCTGTTTTTGCAAGAAGGAAACAACCACATCTCCTCTTGCATCAAATCCATAGCAAGTAATCTTTTTCTCTTGATGGCTGGGAGTACATCAATCCTACCCCTCGGCTGGAGGTTCCAGCAGCATCACCCCTATCAACATCAAAAACATCAACTTCAAAGACCTCATCCCAATAGGAATCATCATCATCATCATCCTCCTCTTCATCACACTCATTATTTACAGACTCACCAAATGAGACAAGGTACAAAAATATAATTGGTTTCCCTTAATAGTTTCTAATCATTTGCAGCACATCGTGATAAGATGAAACACCTTCGACCATTTTTTAGACTACTATCTCGCAATAAGTAATATATAAGGTCCACTAACTTGTAGCCATATTTTTTTAAGAACCTTTCAATCTCAAAGAATGAAAACAAGTCCAAATCATGTTGAACTTTCCCCCATAATACACCTCAAAGAACAAGTAATCTTCAGTCATCCTTATAACCTAACTTAAATATCAAACAGTGACCTGCACATTCCCCCCATAAAGTTCAGTTATTATTAACAAAGTAAGTAATTGTTACACAAATAATTGACACAGCATAGGGAAACAAAATATGTACTTGCATAAGGGGTACTAACACCAACACTTTGCATAACCACCAAATACAAGTTCACTAAATCTCATTATTACAGGAAACAAAAGGATGACAGAAAGATTAGATTTTAAAACAACAAGGACATAGGTATTCATCAGTTGTTGTAAGTCAAAAAGAAAAAAGATATGCATACAGCACAAAAGAAACTAAAATATTTTTGGATCACTTTGAAAGAATAGAAATAATGCTCCAAATTCATGTTTCAGAGTTAAATCTGATCACAAGGCCTCACACACCTGAACATCCTAAAATGCCATGACATTTACAACTAACATCATCCATCAGTGTATTAGAGCATGTCAGGGTTTACTTTCTTAACCTGTAATGTCAAATTTCCAGAGCCTCAGAACTAACACTGTAAAATGGCACACATGGTATACTGTATACATAAAAGGTTCAGCTAAACTTTGACTCCTTTCTATTGCTGAACTATGGTGAATAATTCAGATGGATTAAACTAAAAGAAGAATTTTTGTAACCTGGAATTTATGTCATCATCGCATTCCTTAGATAAAGATAAACAGCTGACTGCCAAAATCATGAACTCAAACTGAACTCCTCATCTTTTGGTGATGCTCGAAGCATTTCATGATCTCATGATGACTCACATTTTCAAATCAATGGGGAGAACCCTTGAAATTCTATCTTGCCTTTGTGTGCTATGACAACATCAGGAACCTCATTTTGATACTTGCACACTAACTTCTCTACAAATTTTTTCTCACTAATTCTACACACTTTAACAATGCTAGTATCTGCCTTAATCAACCCCTTTGACATCAAAAGTTGCAAAACTGAACACCTCGGAATAATCCTTTTCTCCAAGCTAAGCAATAGAAGACTAGGATCCTTGGAAATCAGCAAAGGCTTCATCTTCAGTTTGTTCACAAAGAAACCCATCAATTTCTTGATCTTCTTCTCTGAAACATTCATAAACAAGGTTGCGGTGGTTTGGGATGTAGTTCTCGGCGGAACCTGGTGTGGTCCTTGGCCGTGTTCGGGGCTTTCTCGTTCTCGTTTCTTAGCGGAGTGGGGTTGATGGATTTCGTCAGTAGTTTTTTCGTTGAATCAAAAGTTTTTGAGTTCTCGGTTCCGGCAGGGGGTTCTGTTCTGAGGCTGGTTGAGAGAAGAAAAGGGATTTCTAGGGTTATGTTGGTGGGGAAATACTGTGTTGAGTGGCTGAAGAAAGTGGTGGAGAAGATGGTGTTTATGGTTGAGGATCGAGCCTTCACCGAGTCTTCTAGGGATGGGAACAGGGCATTCTTTGCTCAGAGAGGCGTGAATCGAGCGGGGTGCTTCTTGGAGCTGGCGGAGTACGCAATGGGCGGTCGTAAAGGTCTCATCATTGTCCCGGAGGGCCGTGATAAGCGGGGATGGAAGATGTTCGCCGAGGAATTGGGAAAGGTGATGACCGCATTCGACTCTTCTTCCGGGAAGCTCATCGGTGGGTGTCCGCAACTCTCTGTTGGTGGCGGGGTGAAGGTTTCCGGCAAATTTGGTGGTTTGGGTCTTACGCCCATCGTGGGTGGACATCTCCGCTCGTTTGCGGAGGTGGCTTGTGCAGAGGGGAGTTCCGGTGTACCATTGGGTAAAGGGAAGGAACCGCTGGGTAAGACTCAGCACGCTCCAGATGTTGGGTCCGGGTCTCAAGGTTCGGCTAGCTCTTCTTCGCGTGTGGCAGCAGGTAACGTTCCAGAGCCAGAGCCTGTCTCCTTCCCGTCTGATTCTGCGCAGGGGGGAAAGAGTGTAAAGCTAGGTTTGCTTTCGGCGTGGAAGTTCAGTCTTGAACGTTTAAAAGGGGAGGTGGAGCGGGCCTTAAATTCCGTGTATGAAGGACTACAAATGTTTGGGCCAGATCAAGATTGGGCTTCTGAAAAGGCATTTCTGAAGCCTAAACCTAAGTCTCAGCCCAAGCCCAAGTTTAAGCCCAAGCCGGTGAATTGTAGGTCTCTCAGAATAATGCGCAAGCCCAAGCCCACTTCTTCGAGGTTGGATTTAGCCACGGATCTTAAGCCTGTTCGCAATCCTAAGAACAAGCCCACTTTATCGGGTTCAGATGAAGGTTGCGGGGCATCGAGCCTTCCCAACTGTGCTTCGCCGGAGGTGGTCCCGTCCCCGGTCGCTTCGCCGGAGGTGGTTCTTCTACCGGCGTCCGAGTCTGGAGCGGTCCGACAGGTTGGGATTGGCACGGCGTGCCCTGGAGAAGCCGGTGGTTCCTTTTTCCTTCCTGGGCCGGAAGTTTCGTCGGCCACTACCAAGATCTCGCCGGAGGTTGCTCAGATTTTGCCGAAGCTGTGTTTGGCGTCAACTCAGGCGTCGGCGACCGTGGATCCGGTTGCTTCTCTCGATGGGTCTGCCTTGCCTTCGACTCAGGTTCCCCATTCTGAGTTGCCGAAACCTTCTTTCGAGGTGGGTCTTGGTTCGTCGTCGGTTTCTGAAGCTGACCCGGCGTTGGGGTGTTGTCGCATTTCTCCGGAGTTTTCTGTGCTGGCTGAGAAGAATGATTTCTTCATATATGAGGGGTCTGCTCCTCCAGCCGAAGTTGGTGTCTCTGTGAGACCGTGTGTCACTTCGGCGGCTGATTCTCTCCGGAAGACGACAAAGCCCTTGCACTTCTACAATCGTAAGCATAAGGTCAAGAGGGCTTCTAAGATGGATATGGCTAAGCTTGCGGGTGAGGTGATCTGTGTTGCGCCTGGGGCTGTTCCGCTGGTCGGTAACCAGTGCTCAGTTACCGGTGGTTCTTCCGGTCTGTTTTCAGCATTTGAGCCCGTTGGCTTGACGGCAGCCAAGGAGGAGGACCCTCTCCTGTCTTCATTCGTTGAGGCCGGTGTTGGGCTTGGTTCTCAGTCTGACAAGTCTTCGGATCCTCTCCTCACTGGGCTTGGTTCTCAGTCTGACAAGTCTCCGGCGAAGGGTATGCTTAGGCGGGGCTTTCTCAAGCCTAGCCCCTGTGGCGGGGTTTTTGGTCGGTCTCCCTTGCCTGTGAGCTTAGTGGAGGCTGGGGATTCGTCTGAGAGGAGTAAAGTGCTTGGGAAAGTCTTCGCCCTGCCTTGGAACATCTCGGAGGTTGGGGATGAGGATGGAGATGAGGGGGCTGATGGTTATCCTGAAGCTGTGGCTGATGCGATGGCGATCGCTCCATTTCTGGGGATCTCGTGTGGGGGAGATGAACAAGATTTCTTTGATCTGCTGTGTGACATAGAAGAGGGACATCAGCAAGAGGGCGTGCTTGCGGAAGAAGGGGGTTCTGTTTTAAAATCAAAGGGTTGGAGGGAGCGGAAGAATTTGGAATGCTCTCTTAACTTTGATGTTGGGAGCATTGGATCTAGCCGGGTTAAAAACAGGGCGTGTTTGCAGGTTTAGGGGTGTGTTGTTGTATTGGGGTTGGGATCTAGTCGGGTTAAAAACAGGGCGTGTTTGCGGGTTTAGGGGTGTGTTGTTGTATTGGGGTTGGGATCTTTGTAGGGTTGTTTTTTTGTAGTTCCTTGTGTATACTCCCGGTGTACGTAGGAGCTCTTTTCTTTTTAATAAAATCTTACTTATCAAAAAAAAAACATTCATAAACAATGGTTGCCTTCTGAATGCTGAATAGATCTCACCATTTGACAAACCAAAACTTTTATAAGCTTCCACCTTTTGCTCCCACAGTGTCTTACTCATTTCTACCATCACACGGGTGGCCGAAACAAATCCCAAGCTATTGGGATCAAAACCCAATTTCATAACTTCACTAATAATCTCACTAAGCCGAGAAGTCCTCACAAGTAGCGACGTTGGGCGAATCAAGAACATTTTCAAAGCTAATGACTCGGGTACACCATGGCTTATCAACATCGATATGTTGGGCTGTACCTCTTCTTCCACATTAGCTTCAATTATCCCGTAGCCTGCCTTTATAGCCTTTAAGACATTCTCATTGGTGCCAAGAATCCGCCTAAGCTCTTGAACACAAGGAATGATTTGCTTTTCGAGGCTTCTTTCTAGAATAGAAGGCCGCGTGGATAAAATCTTTGCAATTTCAAGATCCGACAAGCCCAAAGATTTGAAAAACTCCAACTTCGGCTTNTCTATCTTGCCTTTGTGTGCTATGACAACATCAGGAACCTCATTTTTGATACTTGCACACAAACTTCTCTACAAATTTTTTTCTCACTCATTCTACACACATGAACAATGCTAGTATCTGCCTTACTCAACCCCTTTGACAACAAAAGTTGCAAAACTGAACACCTCGGAATAATCCTTTTCTCCAAGCTATGCAATAGAAGATGAGGATTCTTGGAAATCAGCAAAGGCTTCATCTTCAGTTTGTTCACAAAGAAACCCATCAATTTCTTGATCTTCTTCTCTGAAACATTCATAAACAATGGTTGAATTCTGAATGCTGAATAGATCTCACCGTTTGACAAACCAAAACTTTTATAAGCTTCCACCTTTTTCTCCCACAGTGTCTTACTCATTTCTGCCATCACACGGGTGGCCGAAACAAATCTCAAGCTATTGGGATCAAAACCCAATTTCATAACTTCACTAATAATCTCACTAAGCCGAGAAGTCCTCCCACGTAGCGACGTTGGGCGAATCAAGAACATTTTCAAAGCTAATGACTCGGGTACACCATGGCTTATCAACATCGATATGTTGGGCTGTACAACTTCTTCCACATTAGCTTCAATTATCCCGTAGCCTGCCTTTATAGCCTTTAAGACATTCTCATCGGTGCCAAGAATCCGCCTAAGCGCTTGAACACAAGGAATGATTTGCTTTTCGAGGCTTCTTTCTAGAATAGAAGGCCGCGTGGATAAAAGCTTTGCAATTTCAGGATCCGACAAGCCCAAAGATTTGAAAAACTCCAACTTTGGCATAAAGTTCTTGTGTGCATTGAGTAAATACAATTGTGGACGCTTCACGGTCAAAGTTGATATTTGCTCATCACTGAAACCACGAGCTCTAAAGAACTCAACAACAGAGTATGCATCACTTTCAAGCACACGTGGGTCTTTGCAAAGCATTTTCGCAAGGCTAGCGCAAGAAAACCTCAAGGATTCAAACAACTCCATGTTGGGCTTAAGGGTATTCTCTAAATCAGCCGAAAGCAATTGTGGACGACTGCTAATTAAGTTTCTGATGTGGGTCTGAGTCAAACCGTGACTTCTCAACAGGTCCAGAAATGAGTCGGGGTTCTTTGGGTTCTCAATGTTGAGCTTCTCGGAAGCTGAAATGGCTGATTCCAAGGACAACCCACATGAGTTTTGGAGGAAGGAAACTGTTAGAGATTTTGGGTCCTTGGAATTAGGGAGTTCTCCAATGGGTTTGACAGAGGAGGTTGAGAAGAAGTGGCCATGGGTTAGGGATGAAGCTTTGTGCTTCAATTCCTGGGGCAGTTTTATGCAAATTAAACGAAACATTTGATTTGCTTGAGAAAAAAAAAAAAGAAGGCTTTTTAATTTAGGTGGAAGGAGTGAAGAATGGTTACCTGGGTTGAGATTTGGAGATGCTATTGAACCGTTGGAAGCATTTTGCTTCCTCCCTCTTTCTGGTTTTTGTCCCACCGAGCACAATCCCAAGGCAAGGTCGGTTTAACGCACTGCTCCTTGCACCCAAAAAGTGATTTTAGAGAGAGTTATTATTATTATTATTATATGTATTATTATAACTATAATGACCAGATATAAATAATGGTTTTGTGAGTTTTTTATTTTTTTATTTTTTTTTTGAAAAGAGAAAATAAAATAAGAAAAAAAAAAGTATTGTCAAATAAAGTTGTGATTTATGAGAATCTCAGTTAATGCAAAAGAGGTAATATTTAACACCTAGGACTTTTTGATGGTGGAGCTTATTCCTTTTCGTTTAATTTTTATTTTCCAAAAACGAAATTATGTGGTATTAAAGTGGGAAATTTTTGTGGCCGTAAATAATTAGTGTGTGAGTTTTATAGGAGACTAGGGACGGTGGCATTGATGGTACACAAATGCATGCAATACTGGAATTTATAGAATAATTTTATTCACTGATTTACTCCATTTGCTGTTGCCTTCCCTTCCCTACACACAATAGTGCCTTGGGAAGCTAGTACTTTCTTGCGTCACTCTTTTTTTTCTTCGTAGCACTGTTTTTTTTAACAAGAAAACGTAATATAAAAAGTCACAATGTGAACAAATTCAAATGTTTGTTATTTTTTTTTTAAATGACTATCAAATAACAAATTCAAATATATCACTAAGCAAAAATAAATTAAAAGAAAAAAGGAATGCAACTTGGCTCATAAATACACGTTCCGACTATGAGGGTTTGTTACATGATGTTTATAACGAATAGACAAGAAACCATGTTCAAAGGTATCTCAACAGTTTCTTATTGAATTTAAAAACCAAAAGGATAATTGACTCTTATTTATTTATTTATTTATTTTATATGAGCTTTTTACTTTTGTGTCGTGATTTATAGGTACAAGAGTTTGCTCAGCACCAACGTAACAGCTTTTGAGGTTAAAATCTTCTTGTAAACTTGGTTCTCACAATTATTATCATATATCTACTTAAGCACATTGTAAGTGTAAAATAAAAGAAATGGAAATAAGCTACAATTAAAATGAAGCCAAATTGAAGAGAATCAATGATCAAACAAGTTGCACTCGGAGCGACACTGCCAATTTTATTTATTTATTATTTATTTTATTTTTTCTATTCAATAATGGGACAGGGTTACAAGGGAAAAACAAACTAAACGGGGTGAGCTTCCCAACAATACAACTCAAACAAAAAAGGTAATACATAAAAAGTAACAAATAAACAAACAGTAGACAATGAATCCAAAAAAGATTCAGACCTTTTTAAATGTTGCACGAAGCAATAAACAAGAGCAAAAGAGTTCAATTAGGAGCCCCAAGTTGTAAATCAACAACCACCGTGATGTGGTTGTCGCAAAGAAAGTATTGTCGAGATCCGAGCGGGAGTCGTTGACAAGGAACAAACGCTAGTTACAAAAGCCTCCAACAAAAGATCAAGCACATAAGGGTTTGGAGACGAAAACCCACACAACATAAAAAAAGCAGCAAAAAAAAAAAAAAGCTGCGGAAATATATAGAAAAAACAACAAAAAACCATAAAAAAACTACAACGGTGGTGAAGTGCGGTGGAGCCACAAGTCAGCACGTAGGTGAAGTGACCCTGCCAATTAGTTGTAAGTAGCATTTCCTGTATCAATTGAACTCAAAATTCACGACCCATTGAACTGACTGCAACGCATTGTGGACTCAGATATTTTGTGTTCTTTCTTTAAATTATAGTTCACAGGAGCATCTAAAACTTGTTGAAAAAAACAGCTCAAGCAAACAAAGACCCCAATCATCCCAGGCCAGTTAGTCAATCAGTCATTTCATCGAGCATAACACGTAACACCCAGACCAGATCAGCAACCTCCTACAGCTTCTGCAGAAACAGAGGTTTAAGGAAATTGAACATAATTAGTAATTCCCCATACAGTAGTCATAAGAGATAGAAGAATATAGAAGAACCGAAACATAAATCCCCAACACTAACGAAAGGAGTAATTTGAAAAGCGCAAATACTGAAAGACCCGATTTTCAAAATTAAAAAATGAATAATCAATTTAACATGACGCTTTTAGTCAAAGATTTATCATACATTTACATTAAAGTTAATATCTAAATCTTTATGCAAGCACAAATTTGAACTTTTACACGAGCCAACAGATAGCACAACATTACAAAGCGAGTAGATATGATGCACAACAAAAAGAAACTCTCAAGTAAAAGTTAATCTAGATAGCTAATACGTGTAACTACAAAAAAGAGCATATATTTTTGTTCTTAATCTGTTAATATAAGAAGACAAATTAATACACTATATAATAAAAATGTATTTGTTTGTCTTCCTAATTATGTTGCATTCGTTGATATCAAATCTAGTTTCAAAAAATACCAACTTTCAACCTACTCATCGTGAAAACATCAATTCATTCATTTCCATCAACTTCTCTTATATATAAAAGTCAGCTAGCCTTAACAACATCATGTAATACTATCAAACTTGTTTGACCATTATTTTCAAACTTATAAATACATACAAATTTTATAGACCCAATTCATTGATAAACAAAACAAATGCCACAAGTGAGCTAAAATCTACAAAAAAAAATTGCAATGTGTTAATATCGAATAAGTTTACATAAAATAAAGTTACTCTTTTACATACACAATTATGTGTATGTCTCCAATAAGACATGTATCTCTAAACATCAAACAATAACCATTGGTAAAGTCTAATTCGCTCTAGCAACATCAAACTCGTATCCAACAGAAAATATTGCATGATGTGGGGCACAACAGAACGACAACACCAAGACCTCTCAGCAATTATGACCAGAAAGGATACGCGGGAATTCCTGACCTTAGAAACATAAGTCACATTGATAATTGTTAAAGTATTGATTAAATGATTAAATTTACATATTTTTATCACCTTAAACTTTTAGAATAAGCGGTGATTTAACAATAATAAACTCTAATTTGAAGAGCAGGAAAGCACACATAACAGTTTAAAAAAGTTTCTCAAGCATGTTACACAACTTGCAAGAAAAGGAATTGCATGCAAGAAAGTATTAATATTAAGATTATATATAATGACATTATACTGTGGGAGCTGAGCAAGATGAACAAAGATATCTAAATAGCTATGAAGCTCAGCAGGAACATTTGTACCATGCACAAAATAACTCATATCAAGGTTCATGTATCTCTAAGGAACAAAAAAAAAATGCTGCCATTTATAACAAAAGATAAGACTGCTGGTTTAGAAAAGAAATGAACCAATAGAAGTTGATATTTATCATCCAAACTCTAACAAACATCATGCAGTGGATACTTTAAAATTTTATTTTTTTTTAGCAAAAAAGATTGTCCTCAATGTAGAAATTGCTATGAAGACAAATTAGAAATAGACATTTACAACAAGCTTTTCAAACAAGAAAGATGAATTATCATACGCC
>FXXK01000800.1:4944-63115 GCA_900184695.1 Betula pendula | reverse complement strand
CTTGGACAGCAATGGCAATTTTTGATACCCATGCTCTGGTTGGAGTTGGGAGTACATTCATGCTTTACAGCATATTTGTTGCCACAATAACAGCCTTCCGGCCCTTTCCCCATGCTATGGCATATTCTAATTATCTCCTGCATTTTGAATTGACAATGTTCTGACTGATCACCCATTCAAGAAGATTTTAAAAACTATGACTCAACTTGATGTCTAAAAAGTCTTGTATAATGCCACCAACATGTTATCATATCTTTTGTTGCTCGTCTAGTAAAAAAGAGATACATGCAGAAGTGGAACCTCCTCGTTAGAGAGCTCTGCTCCAAGACCTCCTCTTGCAACCATTTCCTAAAATAGTTCAAACGGTACAAAAGCAAGTAAAGCAGCCAGATTTAGATCAATAGGTGATGAAATTCAAGGTCTAAATTTAAATTTCAATCAAATTTAGCAGCACCTTAAAGATACAAATGATTAGTAATATCACCCCATCAGATTAAAAAAGAAAAGATCACCCCGTCAGAGGCTGTGATAATGGAATGCAAAATTTGGGATAGTCTGCACTTTCAAAATTTAAAATGACATTTATACATGCACCACAACCTCCCATATCAAATGGAAAACTGAATTATAATTGGTACTTTGGAGCAGAGTAACAAGCATATTTGCCAACTTGGGTTTCTAAAATTAAGACGCACAACTACTTGTGCGTCTTTAACAAAGGAAACAACATAAAAGTCAACTACGTTGTCCACTCCAAATTTGATACCATTCCAATCCTTCTCTGTAGCAAAGCAATATAGACAATTATGTCCATCTGCAAAAAGAAACAATTTCAGTACCACTTTACCTTTAAGAGAGGGAGAGAGAGAATGAGAGAGAAGAAGAAGAAGAAAATACAAATGAGCAGGATATTATAGAGGACATAATGATTCAAGGTCTAACCAATGATGGAAGTCAGCCAAAAGCAGTATTGGACGACTGCTAATTAAGTTTCTGATGTGGGTCTGAGTCAAACCGTGAGTTCCCAACGGGTCCAGAAATGAGTTGGGGTTCTTCGGGTTCTCAATGTTGAGCTTCTTGGAAGCTGAAATGGCTGATTCCGAGGACAACCCGCATGGTGAGCATCCTTAGTACTTGGAGTAAATCTTCTTCGTTGGTTTCCAGACCCCACCTTTAAGCCCCCACACACATAACCCCTTAGGCCATTCGGCCACTTTGATTTTTCCCCCACATTCTCTCATTTTCTCACTTCCTCTCAACTGTCCTCAAAGCTCTCTCAACCCTTTTCAAGAACCCAAGACCATAGATACTAAAAATAGACCCATTTGACCACCTTAATCTTCCTACACTTAGCTGTTTTTGCAAGAAGTAAACAACGACATCTCCTCTTGGAAATCAAATTCCTTGGATAAAGATAAACGGCCGACTGCCAACATCATGAACTCAAACTGAACTCCTTATCTTTGGGCGATGACCTAAGCATTTGATGATCTCATGATGACTCACATTTTCAAATCAATGGGGAACCCTTGAAATTCTATCTTGCCTTGGTGTGCTCTAACAACATCAGGAAATTCATTCTGATACTTGCACACTAACTTCTCTACAAAATTATTCTCAGTCATTTTCCACACATGAACAATGCTAGTATCTGCCTTAATCAACCCCTTTGACATCAAAAGTTGCAAAACTGAACACCTCGGAATAATCCTTTTCTCCAAGCTAAGCAATAGAAGATTAGGATTCTTGGAAATCAGCAAAGGCTTCATCTTCAGTTTGTTCACAAAGAAACCAATCAATTTCTTGATCTTCTTCTTTGAAACGGCCATAAACTGTGGTTGGCTTTTGAATGCTGAATAGATCTCATCCTTCGACAAACCAAAACTTTTATAAGCTTCCACCTTTTGCTCCCACAGTGTCTTACTCATTTCTACCATCACACGGATGGCCAAAACAAATGTCAGGCAATTGGGATCAAAACCCAATTTCATAACTTCACTAATAATCTCACTAAGCCGAGAAGTCCTAACAAGTAGCGACGTTGGACGAATCAAGAACATTTTCAAAGCTAATGACTCGGATACACCATGGGTTATCAACATCGATATGTTGGGCTGTACCACTTCTTCCACATTAGCTTCAATTATCGCATAGCGTTCCTTTATAGCCTTTAAGACATTCTCATCGGTGCCAAGAATCCGCCTAAGCTCTTGAACACAAGAAATGATTTGCTTTTCGAGGCTCCTTGCTAGAATAGAAGGCCGCGTGGATAAAATCTTTGCAATTTCAAGATCCGACAAGCCCAAAGATTTGAAAAACTCCAACTTCGGCTTCAAGATCTTGTGCGCATCGAGTAAATACAATCACACGTGGGTCTTTGCAAAGCATTTTCGCAAGGCTAGCGCAAGAAAACCCCAAGGATTCAAACAACTCCATGTTGGGCTTAAGGGTATTCTCTAAATCAACCGAAAGCAATTGTGGACGACTGCTAATTAAGTTTCTGATGTGGGTTTGAGTCAAACCGTGAGTTCAACAGGTCCAGAACTGAGTTGGTTCCTTGGTTCTCAATGGTGAGCTTCTTGGAAGCTGAAATGGCTGATTTCAAGGATAACCCACATGAGTTTTTGAAGAAGGAGACTGTTAGAGATTTTGGGTCCTTGGAATTAGGGAGTTCTCCAATGGGTTTGACAGAGGAGGTTGAGAAGAAGTGGCCATGGGTTAGGGATGAAGCTTTGTGCTTCAATTCCTGGGGCAGTTTTATGCAAATTAAACGAAACATTTGATTTGTTTGAGAAAAAATAAAAGGCTTGTTAATTTAGGTGGAAAGAGTGAAGAACGGTTACCTGGGTTGAGATTTGGAGATGGTATTCAAGTGTTGGAAGCATTTGCTGCCTCCTCTTTCTGGTTTTTGTCCCACCCGAGCACAATCGCAAGGCAAGGTCTGTTTAACCCACTACTCCTACGACCCAAAAAGTGATTTTAGAGAGAGCTATTATTATTATTTAACTATAATGACCAGATATAAATAATCTGAATGATTTTGTGAGTATTTTATGTTTTTTTTTTTGTTGTTTTGAAATGAGAAAATAAAATGGAAAAAAAAAAGTATTGTCAAATAAAGTTGTGTTTTATGAGAATCTCAGTTAATGCAAAAGAGGTAATATATAATGAGAGTAATTAGGGACGGAGTGACATGACTCTCAATTCACAGTCCTTTTGATAAATTTATTTTTGTTTTTGTTTTTTAAAACTATTTTTGAAAATAGAAAATAATAGTTAAGGCATTTGAATTATTTTCAAAATAATTTTCTCTTATGAAGAAAATAAAATTGTTTGGCGTTTCTACATAATTTTTTTTTTTTCATTTTTTTTTTTATGGTGGAGCTTATTCCTCTTCGTTTAATTTTTATTTTCCAAAAACCAAATTATGTGGTAGTAAAGTGGGAATTCTTGTGGCCGTAAATAATTAGTATGTGAGTTTTATTGGAGACTAGGGACGGTGGCATTGATGGTACACAAATGCATGCAATACTGGAATTTATAGAATAATTTTGTTCACTGATTTACTCCATTTGCTGTTGCTTTCCCTTCCCTACACACAATACTGCCTTGGGGAAGCACTGTTTTTTTACAATGTGAACAAATTCAAATATTTGTTATTTTTTTTAAATGACTATCAAATAACAAATTCAAATATAGCACTAAACAAAAATAAATTAAAAGAAAAAAAAGGAATGCAACTTGGCTCATAAATACACTTTCCAACTATATGGGTTTGTTACATGATGTTTATAATGAATAGACAAGAAATTATGTTCAAAGGTATCTCAACAGTTTTTTATTGAAATTAAAAACCAAAAGGATAATTGACTCTTACTTGAGAGAGCCTTTTCTATGAAAAAACCACAGAGAACTAAGGTTCAATTCTCTCGACAAAGTCACTGATTGATTGTTGCCTGAAGAAGCTGTGCCCTGGACTTTTTACAATATATATATATTTTTTTTACTTTTTACAATATTTGGTGCAAAAACAACCTAGATAAACTTATAAAATGAAAGTATAAACGAAAACTAAATCAACCCACATACATTTATACCCTGAATCCAAGCATATGATAAATGTGTGTTTAACAATACTTATGTCATATAATGGCTAATAATCACAAAGTAACAACTAAAAATAACCATTATCGGCAGATGAATGAAAATTTCAAGAGAGAAAGCTTCGTTTGTTAAAATTTTAANAAATATTTGTTATTTTTTTAAATGACTATCAAATAACAAATTCAAATATAGCACTAAACAAAAATAAATTAAAAGAAAAAAAGGAAAGCAACTTGGCTCATAAATACACTTTCCAACCATATGGGTTTGTTACATGATGTTTATAATGAATAGACAAGAAACTATGTTCAAAGGTATCTCAACAGTTTTTTATTGAAATTAAAAACCAAACGGATAATTGGCTCTTACTTGAGAGAGCCTTTTCTATGAAAAAACTACACAGAATTAAGGTTCAATTCTCTCGACAAAGTCACCGATTGTTGCCTGAAGAAGCTATGCCCTGGACTTTGCAGCCTGTTCAACCTTCCTCTTGTATACCTCCAAGCAGGTTATGAGCTTTTTACTTTTGTGGCCTAATTTACAGATACAAGAGCTTGCTCATTTTTCAAATCTTATATCTCAACACCAGTCAATCAAAATCAACTTATATATAGATATCAAAATGAAAATAGAGAATCCCAAGGGGGATTTTGATTTCTTCTCCTAAAAGATATAACAGCAAATAAACATCTCTTGTTATTTTACCTTAAAAGTAACAAGCTGAGTGTGGGGTATTACCATATTCAGATAAAAAAAAAAAATTTAAAAAAAAACAAAATTCAGAACCAACGTAATGGCTTTTGAGGTGAAATTCCTCTTGTAAACTTGGTTCTCACAGTTATTACCGTATATCTACTTAAGCACATTATGAGTGTAAAATAGAAGAAATGGAGAAAATAGTAAGCTACAATTAAAATGAAGCCAAATTGAAGAGAATCAAACCATGTCACATTAAAAAAAAGCTGTCTCTGCCCAACTACAGAAGTCTAAGCATAGAGAGCTTTCAATTCCACTGTGGGACACTTTGCAATAAAGAACTTTCAGCAAATTTGTGAAACAAAATGTGATAGATTTTTTTTAATTGAATATAGCTTAAAAAATACACAGCTTAATCACACTGATCCACAAAATTCTCAAGGAAAATTGATCAAAAGTTTTCAACAAAATATTAAGCACATAAGAGCTTGGAAACAATAACCCACACAACACAAAGAAAGTAGCGGAAAAAAAAATGCGGAAATATATAGAAAAAACCATAAAACAACTACAATGGTGGTGGAGGGCGGTGGAGCTGCATGCCAAAGAAGCCACGCGCAGTTGAGGGGAGGCCACACACTGGCGCGCAGGTGATGTGACCCTGCCAATTAATTATAAGTAGCATTTCTTGTATCAATTGAACTCAAAATTCACAACCCATTGAACTCTTTTTTTTTTTTTTTTTTTCTTTTTTTTGATAAATGAGTAAATTTCATTAACCAAACAAATCCTTATAACGAGGAAAACTCAACTACAAAGTGTAGCTACCAACAATACAACAATTCTACAATATGCAACTAAGCAAGCACCCTATCAAGGAGCTTAGAAGATTTTCTCTACTCCTAATATATTTACACTTAGAAGTAATGAATGCGGACCAGAATTTGTTTTTGTTCTTAATATGTTAATATAAGAAGGCAAATTAATATACTATATTGTAAAAATTTAAACCTTTTCTGGCATCAGCCCAACCAAGTGTCAAAAATCATTCTTTTGAAAGAGTAGATGTATCATAGAGTTGAGAAGTGTTTTTAGTGAAAATGGCATTTGAAAAATGTTTTTGTGAGATTCACTTATGAAAATTATTTGATAACTTCTTGAAAAATATTGTGTTTTCAAAAAAATAAATACTAAATATGCAACACCAGTTTATTTTTTTCAGGTGTGGAAGCTGAATTTCTTATTGAAAAAAAGAAAGAAAAAAAGGTCATGCAGCCATATTCCTAAAAGATTAGGACGATTTCTAAAAGTGTTTTGCGTTTTATTTTTTGAAAAGTGTTTTTTGTTTTGTTTTTTTGAAAAATATTTTGTGTTTTGAAAAGTAAATAGTTTGTTAAATGTTTTGAAATCAGAAAAGTGCTTTTGAGAAAGCTAACCAATTTTTTTTTTTTAAGTGAATCCTTTATTAAATGAGCCTGACGATTAGATTTTTATCACTATGATTTGAATGGCAAAAGACAATACTACTAACCTATAAGATTTTCTTTTTTTGTGCAACATTTACTTAATCATTATTCTTTACATATTTTTAATTACAATTATTATTGAAGAAATATTTACAAAACTAAAGAAACTAGACATTCAATGGGAGACCCAACAATTAAACTAAGTGTACCAAGAATTGGCCCTTTTTTGAATTAAAGTAATGCAATCAAAGATCTTTTTACAATATTTGGTGCAAAAACAACCTAGATAAGCTTATAGAATGGATGTATAAACGAAAACTAAATCAACCCACATACATTTACACAATTGAATCCAATCATATGATAAATGTGTGTTTAACAATACTTATGCCATATAATGGCTGATAATCACAAAGTAACTACTAAAAGTAACCATTATTGGCAGATGAATGATAGTACACATATAGGAGTACAATAATTTCAAGAGAGAAAGCTTCGTTTGTTAAAACTTTAATTATTTTTTACTTTTTGTTTTCTCTTCTCAAAATCAAAACATTAACAAACAATCTAAACACAAAAACAGTTTCTACATTTATGTAATATCAAAACAGTTTTAAACTGGAAATAAAAAACATTTCCTGAAATACATTGACAGACAGACCCCAAAAAGCTTTTCCGATAATCCTATTAAAATGGTTGTATAGGCAGAATTTGGAAGACCAAAACCAAAATATAAGAGTAACTGAGTGAGAAAGATGTCTTCAGTGCTTTTCCTAACATATCTCAAAATGTTAGGTATGACAAAATGTGATCGTACGGCCTCGCACTCTTGAACATCCTAGAATGCCTTGACATTTGAA
Source organism: Betula pendula (assembly GCA_900184695.1). Taxonomy (NCBI): domain Eukaryota; kingdom Viridiplantae; phylum Streptophyta; class Magnoliopsida; order Fagales; family Betulaceae; genus Betula; species Betula pendula. Next base: position 55,989 of record FXXK01000800.1, on the reverse strand, counting down.
CTACTTTTACAAATTACATCATCCTCCCAAATAATCAGAGTACTCCAGGATTTCCATCTCCTGAAGCTGTTGCCAAACCTCTGGACTTTTATTGCATTGTTGCAGTCCTTTGATAAAGAAAAAAGCCAACTGCAAATATAATGAACTCAAACTGAACTCATGATTTTTTGGCAATGCCCTGATCATTCGATGATCTCATAATACACACATTTTCAAATCAATGCGGGGAACCCTTGAAATTCTATCTTGCCTTGGTGCGCTCTAACAACATCAGGGACCTCATTTTGATACTTGCTCACTAACTTCTCCACGAATTTGTTCTCACTCATTCTGAACACTTGAAAAATGCAAGTGGTATCTCCCTTGATCAACCTCTTTGAAATCAAAAGTTGCACAACTGAACACCTTGGAATAATTCTCTTCTCCAAGCTATACAATATAAGAATAGGTATCTTGGAAATTAGCGAAGGCTTCATCTTCAGTTTGTTCACAAAGAAACCCATGAATTTCTTGATCTTCTTCTCTGAAATGGCCATAAAAAGTGGCTGCCTTTTGAATGCTGAATAGATCTCATCCTTAGGCAAACCAAAACTTCTATAAGCTTCCAGCTTTTGCTCCCATAGTGTTTTACTCATTGCCATGGAGCGGATGGCTATAAGAAATTGCATACTATTGGGATCAAAACCCAATTTCATAACTTCACTAACCATCTCACTAAAACGAAAAGTTGTCATAAGCAGTGATTTTGGTCCTAAAAAGAACAGTTTCAAGACCAATGACTGGGGCACACCATGGCTTATCAACATCGACATGTTGGGCTTGAGCACTTTATCCACATTAACTTCAATTAACCCGTAGCCTGCCTTTATAGCCTTTAATACATTCTCATCTGTGCCAACAATCCGCCTAAGCTCTTGAACACAAGGAATGGTTTGCTTTTCAAGGCTCCTTTTTAGAATGGAAGGCTGCGTGGATAAAAGCTTTGCAATTTCAGGATCCGACAAGCCCAAAGAATTGAAAAACTCCAACTTTGGCTTAAAGATCTTGTGTGCGTTGACAAAATACAATAGTGGACGCTTCGTGGTCAAAGTTGATATTTGCTCATCACTGAAACCACGAGCTCTAAAGAACTCAACAACAGTGTATGCATCACTTTCAAGCACACGTGGGTCTTTGCAAAGCATTTTCGCAAGGCTAGCGCAAGAAAACCCCAAGGATTCAAACAACTCCATGTTGGGCTTAAGGGTATTCTCTAAATCAGCCGAAAGCAATTGTGGACGACTGCTAATTAAGTTTCTGATGTGGGTCTAAGTCAAACCGTGAGTTCTCAACAGGTCCAGAACTGAGTTGGGGTTCTTTGGGTTCTCAATGTTGAGCTTCTTGGAAGCTGAAATGGCTGATTCCAAGGACAACCCACATGAGTTTTGGAGGAAGGAGACTGTTAGAGATTTTGGGTCCTTGGAATTAGGGAGTTCTCCGATGGATTTGACAGAGGAGGTTGAGAAGAAGTGGCCATGGGTTAGGGATGAAGCTTTGTGCTTCAATTCCTGGCGCAGTTTTATGCAAATTACACGAAACATTTGGTTTGTTTGAGAAAAAAAAAAGCTTGGTAATTTAGGTGGAAAGAGTGAAGAATGGTTACCTGGGTTGAATTTAGAGATGCTATGTGATGCTATTGAAGTGTTCGAAGCTTTTGCTTCCTCCTCTTTCTGGTTTTTGTACCACCCCAGCGCAATCCTAGGGCCAAACTCGGCTTCGCCTATTCCATCGCTAACCCACTACTCCTGGCACCCAAACTGTGCGAGTCTCGGTCCGTTTGGTAATGTATTTTAGAGAGTTTTTTTTTATTTTTTTATTTATTTAAGTTTAATGACCTGATATAAATAATTATAGTGGTTTTGTGAGTATTTTATATATTTTTTTCGTTGTTTGGAAAAGAGACAATAAAATGAAAAAGAAAAAAGTAATGACAGACAAAGTTGTGTTTTATGTGATTCTAAGTTAATACAATAGAGGTAATATATAATGAATAATCAAGGGCGGAGTTAAATGGTGGTTTGAGAGCTTAATTTGTTTTAAAAATATTCTTATAATTCTTGAAGAATAAAATTTTGACCCCCCAATTTTTTTTTTTTATCCCCAACTTCAAATGCTAGTTTCGCCGTTGTGAGTAATGTTATTTAGTAAGTTATTATAAGACGAGCATACAATTCAGATAACGTGTCAGTGAAAATCAGTCCTTATTTATTTATTTATTTTTGAAGTGTTGATACAATGATTAATTTTTAATGCCACATTGGTGGTTTTTTTTTAATTAATTTAATGTTTTATTTTTCTATTTTTTCTTTATTATTTTTTAACTTCAAGGGCATTTTAAGTAATAGAGTTTTTAAACTCATGATATTTTTGTCATTTCACATCTAAAAAAGCACGTATATGGCATGTGACCAATATTCCGTCCGTTTTAACGATTTTGGGGGTTATTCTTTTGCCGATGATGGGTTATTTAAGCGTGTTAAGTGTGACAAGTGCTAGTTTGTAGAGCAATGTACAAATGAGTGATAATTAAGGAAAGTTATCACTCTTTTGGGTGGGGGTTTTTTGTCTTAGCATTTGCTATCTTTGAGATTTCTTTTCTTCTTTTCGTGGAATGGCGGAGGAATTGTGTGGTAGAATTTCTCTCATGAACAATGAAAAGGTAAGGATTTCGATCACTAAGGGAGAGATTGCTGTTATGCACGCAAAAGGTTCCAGATGCCTAGTGGGGCGTATTGGGATGGAGAAACGGATGAATTGTGCAGCCTTCAAAACGCTACTTCTCCGGCTGTGGAGACCTGTGGGGAAGGTGGTTTTTCAGGAGGTCCAAGAACACTTGAGGATTTTTGAATTCTCTAACGGTGATGATAAATGGAGGGTTATGGAGGGAAGGCCATGGCTTTTTGACCGATATTTGTTAATCCTCAATGATTTTGATGGAAGCAGACCACCGTTGCAGATGGAATTCAAGCACTCACTCTTTTGGGTGAAGGTGCATGATATGCCCTTAATTTGTATGACTGAGGGGGTCAGTCGCAAGATCGATTCCTCTTTGGGAGATTTTCTTGAAGCGGATGTGGCTAGGGATGGTGCTGGTTGGGCCAAATGGCTTCGAATACGGGTTCTCCTGGACCTAACTAAGCCGTTGGAACGGGGTCGAGCTCTCCATGTCGCTGGGAAATCTAGCTGGGTAACCTTCAAGTATGAAAAACTACCCAATTTCTATTTCAATTGTGGCAAAATTCTTCATGGTCCCAGTGGATGTTCTGTTCGCTATCAATCTCAGACCAAAAGCAAGAGCAGTGAAGCGCAATGGGGAACGTGGCTACGCGCAGATGATCTAAAATGTTCTGTTGGAGGTGGGTGTCGGGATCAGCAACGGTTGGTGTTCAATCTTGTCTATCCCTCGGCGGCGACGGCAGAATTCACTTCCGGGACTAGTAATTATGATGCTGAGCGTTACAATACGTTACATTCTGGGAATGGACACTCCGTCAATTCCGGGATTCCATCCTCCAGTATGCCACCAAGTAAGGAAAACGTATCGAGCAATAATGATTGCAATCTAGGGGGCGGGTCAGATGGTGTACAACGTAAGAATGACAAGCTGCCTGCGATGGATTTGGTGAGTGTTAATAACGATAACGTTTTTGTCTTTACTGCACCCAAGGTGTCAGGTGTTTCTTTGGTCGCTGAGAAAACGGGGGCCTCAACAGTCACGCAAGTTCCCCCAGTGGGAATGGGCTTTAATTTTGGTATAGGTGGGCTTCCTCCGAGCCCATCAAATGGGCTTTTCGTAGCCCAAACAAAAACGGGCCCAACTCTTTTCTCATCTGGCCCTGGCACTATGGGAACTCAGGAATCCTCTATTCCTACAACTGAGTCTTCCTGTAAGATGCCCATTACAGCCTCTAGTACTGGGGGAGGTCACTTTTCTGTCAAAAGTTGGAAGCGTAGTGCTCGGGCCAGGGTTTCTTCTCCTCGACACTTGGTTCCTCCTCAGACTCCTTTGCGCAAAAGACCTCCTATAGCAGAAACTGATGGGGGAGCAATTGATACTACCTCTAAGAAAGGTAGAACACTGGCAGTGGAGACCAGGATATTCTCCCATGATCTGGCGGCGGCTGTTGAATAGCCCTGCCCGCTCCAATGAGTATCCTCAGTTGAAACTGTCGGGGGCTTGGGAACCCCCGAACAGTTCTGGACCTTTGTCAGATGGCGAAGGATAAGCAGCCCCGGGTTTTGTTCCTTATGGAAACAAAACTTCGAAATGTCCGTATGCAACAGGTTCGTTATAAGCTGGGTTTTGAAGGTCTTTTTACTATGGACCCCATTGGCACAAGTAGGGGTTTAGCCTTATTATGGAAGGAGGCGTAGGAGATTGAAATTCTGAATTTTTCTAGATGGCACATCAGTGCTATTACCACTTTGGGGGCCAACTCGGTTCCATGGAAGTTTACTGGTTTCTATGGAGACCATGACCGTGCTGGTAGGGATGCATCATAGAGTCTCTTGAATCACTTAAAATCTTACAGTCCTTCTTCCTGGCTTTTTGTCGGTGATTTTAATGAAATCACTGACCAGTCTAAAAAAGTAGGAGGTGTCATCCGTAGTGAGCGACAAATGGCAAATTTCCGCACTACCTTGGACGCGTGTTGCCTGACAGATTTGGGTAATACTGGCCCCCAATTTACTTAGTCTAATTGTCGAGAATCTGGCCAGCTCATACACGAGAGACTTGATAGGGCTACTGCTAATCAAGAATGGTGCAACCAGTTCTCCTCTATTGACATTTCAGTTTTGGCGACAGTCACCTCTGACCACCACCCTGTTCTGGTTCGTTTCTCCAATCACTGTCGCAGGCGTCGGAAACAGAGGTTGTTTAGATTTGAAGAAAGTTGAAATACTGATGGAGAGTGTGAAGACGTAGTTCGCCGAGCTTGGTCAGATTTTGGCTTTGGTGGCAATGTTTTCCAGTTGGTTAAAGGTAAACTCTAGCATTGTCAACATGCCTTGACCGGATCGAGCTCCACAAAATACCGTAACTCGATAAAGCCCCTGGCTAAAAAGACCAAAAAGCTGCAGGATCTTCAAGGTGCAGCATTTCCTCAAAACAGGGAGACTATCCAACGTCTTAAAACAGAGATCAATCATCTGCTTGAAATGGAGGGTTTACGATGGAAACAACGTGCTAAAGAACATTGGTTTCAGCAGGGGGACCGCAATACCAAATTTTTTCATGCTTGGGCCAATCACCGGAGGAAGGTTAATCAAATCGACAGTATTGTGGATGAACAGGGGATCTGGTGGACAGAGGAAGAGGACATCGATCGGGCTTTTATCCAATATTTTCAACACCTGTTCTCCTCTGACTCTCCTTTTAGAATTGATAGCAGTCTTGCAAATGTGGGTGCTGGGGTTACCAGTGTTATGAATTCCCAACTGTTGGAAATTTTCACTCCGGAAGAGGTCGATTATGCTTTATCTCAAATGCAACCTTTAAAGGCTCCGGGACCCGATAATTTTTTGGCCGGATTTTATCAACGTCATTGGGCAATAGTTGGCGCGGAAGTCCGCAAGGCAGTGCTCACTTTTTTAAATACAGGTAATTTTGATGTTGAGATAAATGAGACTTTTATTGCTTTAGTTCCTAAAGTGTCTTCTCCTACAAAGGTCACTGAATTTCGCCCAATAAGCCTTTGCAATGTCTTGTATAAGTTGATAGCGAAGGTTTTAGCAAATCGCCTGAAAAAGTTGTTACCTAGTATTATCTCTGTCAACCAGAGTGCGTTCATTCTTGATTGCCTTATTTTTGACAACATATTAGTCGCTTTTGAGGCACTACATACGATGGATACTAAACTCAAAGGGAAGAAGGGATACATGGCTATGAAACTTGATATGAGCAAGGCGTATAATCGTGTCGAATGGGCGTATTTGGAAGCTGTGATGCATAAATTGGGGTTTGCGGAGCTTTGGGTACAACTTCTTATGTCTTGTGTTCGCACCGTTAGTTATTCGGTGTTAATCAATGGCTCTCCCCAAAGGCGCATTATTCCTACTCGAGGTCTAAGGCAAGGTGACCCACTATCCCCTTATTTATTCTTATTGTGTGCGGAAGGCCTTAGTTCTCTCCTACATGCAGCTGAAAGAGAAGGGCGCATCTCGGGGTTGCCTTTTGCTCGGGGTGGTCCTTTTTTGAGTCATCTCTTTTTTGCCAATGATAGCCTTCTTTTCTGTCGAGCCACCTTCACGGAATGGTGTACAATTCATGGGATTCTAGAACTATATGAACAAGCTTCAGGGCAGAAAATAAATAAGGAGAAAGACTTCAATCTTTTTCAGTCGCAATACCCGCCCGGAATTCAAAGCCCACATTTTTTCTATCCCATGGATGACTGGGGCCAGCACCTATGAACATTATTTGGGCCTTCCAGCATTCATTGGGTGTTCTAAACGTCGCACTTTTGCAGGTATTACGGGTCGTGTTCGAGCTCGTTTAACCGAATGGAAGGACAAATTTTTATCTCAAGCGGGTAAAGCGATCCTTCTCAAAGTAGTGATTCAGGCTATTCCGACTTATTGTATGAGCATTTTTCAACTCCCTAAAACTCTTTGCAGTGAGCTAAATGCTTTGATGAACAAGTTTTTTTGGAGCAACAAGGAATCTGTGGGCAAAATAGCGTGGCTGAGATGGAGTCGCATGGGAATGGCCAAGCAATTCGGAGGTCTAGGCTTTAGGGACCTAGAAAAATTTAATCTGGCATTGTTGGCTAAGCAGGGGTGGAGGCTTTCTTCATCACCCAACTTCTCTGATGGTCTTAGTCATGAAAGCCAAATATTATCCCACTACTAATTTCCTGGAAGCTAGGTTGGGAGGCAGGCCTTCGTATGCCTGGAGAAGTATTCTGAGTTCCAGGGAATTGTTTCAGGAAGGTTTAATCTGGCAATTTGGCAATGGGGAGAATATTCAGATTTGGCATGACAAATGGGTTTCCCATCCCACTTCGTATAAGATCCAATCTCCTCCTCAGAAAATTCCCGTTGATTCTCGTGTCAGATCCTTAATTGACCCTAGCACTCGTTGGTGGAATTTCTCCCTCATACAGGACATTTTTTGGCCGGATGAAGCTAAACGGATATGCAGTATGGCTCTCAATCCCTCAGGTCAGCCGGACAGATTGGTATGGAAATGCACTTCCTCTGGTGTTTTTACCGTACGCAGTGCTTACCACATTGAAGTAGAGAGATCTCGGTGCCTTCTTGATGAGTCGTCAATAGCACCCACAATGAAATGGTATGGCAGAAAATTTGGAAGATGCAGGCTCCTGGTGGGGTGAAAACATTTATATGGAGAGTTTGTAATAACTCCCTATCGACAAAGGCAAATCTACATAAGCGTAAAGTCACCCTTGATTCTCTGTGCCCATTGTGTGGGTTATTCACGGAAACAACAGGTCATGCGCTATAGGGATGTGAGGCGGCTAAAGCTGTATGGATGGAAAGCTCTTGGAAGATCCAAAAACTTTCCATTGTGGAGGACGATGGGTTTCTCTTATTTGAGCAATTGCTAGAACATCTGGAGGATTCAGACTTGGAGTTGGTGGCTTCTATTGCTCGTCATATCTGGCTTCGCTGGAATCTGGTAGTTTTTGAAGGCCGGTTCAATCCTCCTATCCAAGTGTTTCATCAAGGACGGGATACTCTGGAATTTTTTCGTCAAGCTCAGATTGGCACGGCATCTAGTGGCAAGGGATCTCCACGTCCGAACTAGTCCGTATGGCAGAAACCTGGGCTGGGTTTGCTTAAAACCAATTGGGATGCTGCTCTAGATCTACAGCTTAATCGTATGGGCGTGGGAGTCATTGTGCGTGATTCTGATGGAGCAGTGGTGGCAACACTCTGCTCTCTAGTCCCTTATATTTCTGATCCAACACTAGCTGAGGGCGTAGCCCTTTGGAGGGCCGTGCTTCTATGCATCGAGTTGGAAATTCCCCGGCTTCACTTGGAAGGTGATTCCAACGAAATTGTTCAAGCTCTCTTACAGGAAGGCCCATGTTGGAGTCGGTATGGATATTTGATTGAGGAGGCCCGTAGTAGGCTCAATGAAATTCAAGAATGAAGAGTTACCCACACTCGAAGGGAAGCTAATGAAGCTGCACATCGGTTGGCGAAATTTGCTCTTACTCACTCGATTACGTTTGGTGGGGTTCCTACCTTGATTGTATTAAAAACATTGTAATTTGTGAGCAAGGCTCGTCAATTTGATTCAATGCCAGGCTGCAGGCCCATTTCAAAAAAAAAAAAAAAGTGTAATTAACTCTAAATTTTAAATCCAAGAACATTGAATTTGATAAACAGTTAAAGCCTAAAATTATTTATAATAGTTTGCCCTATTTCTTAACACACTAGTTGGGGAGACACGTGCTTAATTCTTGTGTGTTTGATAATAATAAAAGTAATTTGTTATGTGATATTTAACATTAAAAAGTTATATTATATGGAAAAAATATTTATATCATAAAGTTAAGGTTAAATATTGTATATATTAAATCGATCACTCATTTTTTAATTTTGGAAATTGGGTTCCTTTTAGTATTCATGTTTTTCAAATTACTCATTCCGTCAGTCTATCGTCTCAAAGAAATTAAGGCCATTAGTCACTTGTACAAAACGACTGCATTTTCGATTTAAATTGTTTTTCTAATAATAATAGCCACCCTTCTTTTCTTTTCTTTTCTTTTTTTTTTTTTTTCGAAAATATTATATTATTTATTATTATTATTTTTTAGGGTAAAAAATTATTTTATTATTAGAAAAAAAAACATTTTAAACCGAAACGTCGTCTTTTTGGGCAAAAGTAACTTAACGCTGTCCAAATTTTTTTGAAATGGCACACTAACGGAAGGAGTAATTTGAAAAGCGCAATGAGGGACTCGATTTCCAAAATTAAAAAATGAATGATCGATTTAATATGACACTCTTAGCCAAAGATTTATCATATATTTACATTAAAGTTAATATCTAAATCTTTACGCAAGCGCAAATTTGAACTTTTACACGAGCCAGCAGATAGCATAACATTACAAAGCGAGTAGATATGATGCACAACAAAAAGAAACTCAAGTAAAAGTTAATCTAGGTAGCAAATACGTGTAAAAACAAAAAAGAGAATATATTTTTGTTCTGAATCTGTTAATATAAGATGTAATTGTTTGTCTTCGTAATTATGTTGCATTCCTTGATATCAAATCTAGTTTCAAAAAATACCAACTTTCAACCTACTCATCGTGAAAACATCAATTCATTCATTTCCATCAACTTCTCTTATATATAAAAGACAGCTAGCCTTAGCAACATCATGTAATTCTATCAAACTTGTTTGACCATTATTTTCAAACTTATAAATACATACAAATATTATAGACCCAATTCATTGATAAACAAAACAAATGCCACAAGTGAGCTAAAATCTACAATTATGTGTTAATATCGAATAAGTTTACATAAAATAAAGTTACTCTTTTACATACACAATTATGTGTATGTCTCCAATAAGATATGTATCTTTAAACATCAAACAATAACCAATGGTAAAGTTTAATTCGCTCTAGCAACATCAAACTCATCAAACTCATATCCAACAGAAAATATTGCATGATGTGGGGCACAACAGAACGACAACACCAAGACTTCTCAGCAATTATGACCAGAAAGGATACGCGGGAATTCTTGACCTTAGAAACATAAGTCACATTGATAATTGTTAAAGTATTGATTAAATGATTAAATTTACATCTTCTTATCACCTTAAGCTTTTAGAATAAGCGGTGATTTAACAATAATAAACTCTAATTTGAAGAGCAGGAAAGCTCACATAACAGTTTAAAAAAGTTTCTCAAGCATGTTACACAACTTGCAAGAAAAGGAATTGCATGCAAAAAAGTATTAACATTAAGATTATATATAATGACATTATACTGTGGAGCTGAGCAAGATGAACAACGATATCTAAATAGCTATGAAGCTCAGCAGGAACATTTCTACCATACACGAAATAACTCATATCAAGGTTCATGTATCTCTAAGGAACAAAAAAAAAAAAAAAGTTGCCATTTATAACAAAAGATAAGACTGCTGGTTTAGAAAAGAAATGAACCGATAGAAGACATGGAGTATTTTGAGAAGGAGACTGTTAGCACGATTTTGGTCCTTGGGCACATTAGGGAGCTTCTCCAATGGGTTTAGACAAGGAGGTTGAGAAGCAAGTGGCCATTCCGGGCTTTCACCGGGATGAAGCTTTGTGGCTCATCAAGTTCCTCGGGGCAGGCTCTTTATGGCACCAATCAAACGGGAAACTTTGATCTTGCTTGAGAAAAAAAAAAAAAACTTGTGTAATTTAGGTGGAAAGAGTGAGAGGAATCCGGTTTGACCGCCTGGGTTGATGATTCTGGAGATGCTATTGAACCCGCTTGGAAGCCATGTCTTGCTCTCCCTCCTGCATCTTCTGGGTTTCTTGTCCCACCGAGCACCAATCCCAAGGCAAGGTCGGTTAACCACGTCTTGCACCCAAAAGTGTTTTGCTGAGTTTTTTATTTTTATTTTTTTATTTTTTGGAAAAGAGAAAATAATAGGAAAGAAAAAAGTATTGTCAAAATAAAGTTGGTGATTTATGAGAACTCCAAGTTAAAATCAAAAAAGGTAATATAACATAAGTAAATTAGGGGTGGAATAACATGACTCCCAATTCACAGTCCATTTGGTAAATTCATTTTTGTTTTTATTTTGTAAACGCAACCCCCACACGGTACGTACCGTCGCATCGAAAAAACAAAAAAAACTGTTTTTTAAAAAAAAAAATAGTAATTAAAGCATTTCAACAAACTATTTTCAAAATATTTTCCCTTAACGCAAGAAACAAAATGTTTGGCATCCTACATAATTGTTTTTTTTTTTTTAACACCTAGGACTTTTTGATGGTGGAGCTTATTCCTTTTCGTTTAAATTTTTATTTTCAAAAACGAACATTATGTGGTATTAAAGTGGAATTTTTGTGGCAATAAAAAATTTAGTGTGTGAAGTTTTAATAGGAGACCTAGGGGCGGTGCATTGATGGTACACAAATGCATGCAATACTGGAATTTATAGAATATTTTGATTACCACCTGACTTTATCTAGTTGACTGGTTGCCTTCCCTTCCCCCTACACACAATCAGTGCCTTGGGAAAGCTGGTACTTTCTTGCGTAACGTAATTTTTTTTTTTCGTAGCACTGTTTTTTTTAACAGAAAACGTAAATATAAAAAGTCACAATGTGAACAGAATTCAAATGTTTGTTATTTTTTTTTATAAATGACTAGTCAAAATAAAATTCAAATATATACATAAGCAAAAATAAAATTAAAGAAAAAGGAATGCAAACTTGCTCATAAATACACGTTCCGACTATGAAGGGTTTGTTACATGATGTTTAATGAAATAGACAAGAAACCATGATTCAACAGGTATCTCAACAGTTTTCTTATTGAAATTAAAAACCAAAAGGCATAAAATTGACTCTCCTGTTTTTTCTTTTTTTCTTTAATATACGCAGCATTTTTACCTTTTGTGGCGTGATTTATAGGATACAAGGCAGTTATTGCTCAGCCACCCAACGATAAGCAGCTTTTGAGGATTAACAGTCCTTCCTTTGTAAGACGTTCGGTTCTCACAAATCTACTTCACTATACCGGTTGGTACCCTTAAGCACAGTTATAGTTAAATAGAAGCAAATGGAAATAGATACAATCGTAAAATGAAGCCAGAATTGAAGAGGACGACTCAATGATCAAACAAGTGTGCACTCGGAGCCGACACTGCCATTTTATTTATTTATATTTATTTTATTTTTTCTTTCAATAATGGGACAGGGGTTAAAGGGAAAAACAAAACTAAGACCGGCGTGAGCCTTCCCAAAATACAACTCAAACAAAGGAATACATAGAAACAGTAACAAACAAACAGTAGGCAGCCAGTGGATCCAAAAAAAGATTCAGCGGACCTGTTTTAATCCGCGACGAAGCAATAAACAAGAGCACAACAAAGAGTTTACGGTTAAGGAGCCCCAAGTTGTAATTCAACAACCCACCGTGATGTGTTTGTCGCAAAGAAAAGTATTGTCGAGATCCGAGCGTCGAGTCGTTGACAAGAACAAACGCTAGTTACAAAAGCCTCCAACAAAAGACTCAAAACGCCATAAGGGTTCTGGAGACGAAAACCCACAACACACAAAAGAAAGCCTCCAACAAAAGACCATTTGAACTTGACTGCAACGCATTGTGGACTCAGATATTTTGTGTTCTTATTTAAATTATAGTTCACCGGCACCATCTAAAAAACTTGTTGAAAAAAACAGCTCAAGCAAACCAAAGACCCCAATCATCCGGCAGTTAGCTCCAATCAGTCATTCATCGAGCATAGACACGTAACACCCATGCCAGATCAGCCAACCTCCTAACAGCTTCTGCAGAAGACAGAGGTTTAAAGGAAATTGAACATATTAGTAAATTCCCATACAGTAAGTCATAAGAGATAGAAGAATATAGAAGAACCCCGAAACATAAATCCCCAACACTACAACGAAAACAGGTCCAGAACTGACTTGGGGTACTTTGGGTTCTCAATGTTGAGCTTCTTGTAAGCTGAAATGGCTGATTCCGAGGACAACCTGCATGGTGAGCACCCTTGGTACTTGGAGTAAATCTTCTTCGTTGGTTTCCAAACCCCACCTTTAAGCCCCCACACACATAACCCATTAGGCCATTCGGCCACTTTGATTTTTCCCCCCACATTCTCTCATTTTCTCACTTCCTCTCAACTGTCCTCAAAGCTCTCTCAACCCTTTTCAAGAACCCAAGACCCTAGAGACTAAAAATAGACCCATTTGACCACCTTAATCTTCCTACACTTGGCTGTTTTTGCAAGAAGTAAACAACGACATCTCCTCTTGGAAATCAAATTCCTTAGATAAAGATAAACGGCCGACTGCCAACATCATGAACTCAAACTGAACTCCTTATCTTTGGGCAATGCACTAAGCATTTGATGATCTCATGATGACTCACATTTTCAAATCAATGGGGAACCCTTGAAATTCTATCTTGCCTTGGTGTGCTCTAACAACATCAGGAACCTCATTCTGATACTTGCACACTAACTTCTCTACAAAATTATTCTCAGTCATTCTCCACGCATGAAGAATGCTAGTATATGCCTTAATCAACCCCTTTGACATCAAAAGTTGCAAAACTGAACACCTCGGAATAATCCTTTTCTCCAAGCTAGCCAATAGAAGATTAGGATTCTTGGAAATCAGCAAAGGCTTCATCTTCAGTTTGTTCACAAAGAAACCCATCAATTTCTTGATCTTCTTCTCTGAAACGGCCATAAACTGTGGTTGGCTTTTGAATGCTGAATAGATCTCATCCTTCGACAAACCAAAACTTCTATAAGCTTCCACCTTTTGCTCCCACAGTGTCTTACTCATTTCTGCCATCACACGGATGGCCAAAACAAATCCCGAGGTATTGGGATCAAAACCCAATTTCATAACTTCACTAATAATCTCACTAAGCCGAGAAGTCCTCACAAGTAGCGACGTTGGATGAAACAAGAACATTTTCAAAGCTAATGATATGACTCGGGTACACCATGGCTTATCAACATCAATATGTTGGGGCTGTACCAGTTCTTCCACATTAGCTTCAATTATCCTGAAGCTTGCCTTTTATAGCCTTTAAGACATTCTCATCGGTGACAAGAATCCGCCTAAGCTCTTGGACACAAGGAATGATTTCTTTTCGAGGCTTCGTTGTAGAATATAAGGCTCCGTGGATAAAAGCTTTGCAATTTCAAGATTCGACAAGCCCAAACATTTAAAAACTCAACTTTGGCTTAAAGATCTTGTGCGCATCAAATACAATGGTGGACGCTTCATGGTCAAAGTTGATATTTGCTCGTCACTGAAACCATGAGCTCTAAAGAACTCAACAAGAGCATATGCACCACTTTCAAGCACATGTGGGTCTTTGCAAAGCATTTTCACAAGGCTAGGGCAAGAAAACCCCAAGGATTCAAACAACTCCATGTTGGGCTTAAGGGTATTCTCTAAATCAGCCGAAAGCAATTGTGGACGACTGCTCATTAAGTTTCTGATGTGGGTCTGAGTCAAAACGTGAGTTCTCAACAGGTCCAGAACTGAGTTGGGGTTCTTTGGGTTCTCAATGGTGAGCTTCTCTGAAGCTGAAATGGCTGATTTCAAGGACAACCCACATGAGTTTTTGAGGAAGAAGACTGTTAGAGATTGTGGGTCCTTGGAATTAGGGAATTCTGTAATGGTTTTTAGATTGCAGGTTGAGAACAAGAAGTAGCCGTGGCTAAGTGGTAAAGCTTTGTGCCTTAATTGTTGGGGCAGTTTTTTGCAAAATAAACGAAGCATTTGATTTGATTCAGAAAAAAAAGCTGATTACTTTAGGCGGAAAGAAACGAAGAATGGTTGAGATTTGAAGACGGTATGCGATGCAGCGGCGTCCCTCTCTTTCTTTCTGGTTTTCCGTGAGTTTGAGAACGCAGGGTTTGACGAGGCTGGGCTCAGCAGTAGGCCCATGCAAGTGCAGCCCAGGAAATGTTTGGTTTGGTTTTTCCAAATTTGATAATGTTACATACCTTTGCATCGTTTTCATCTGCTGCTGAATTTTTTGAAGTGATTGTTCTAAATAGTTGAGCCTCTGAAGTAAGAACCTATGAATGCCATTCATGAGAACACCATCGTCCTTGAATGAAAAGAAGAATTAGTATCAAGAAAACAGTGGTGCCTTTGGAAATAATCACACAAGGGAATACCTTCAATCCGGTCCTTGTGCAAAATCCTTATTTACAGCCTCTAATTAAATTTTGACACATCAATTGAAAACACCAAATATAATAACAAGGAAAACACCGAATTTTTACCCAAAACAAAAATCAACAAAAACCTCTTTTCTCTTTCGTTCAAACCGCACCGGATCTACAACCTCCCACTTGATCTATTGGAGGCTGAACCACCCCTCTACATTAGTTGGAGAATCCGGCCAATTTTTGTAAATTGACCCACCGATTATGACCTTCGCCACTCCTCCCTCGTCAAAATCATTGCCCATGAACATGATAAATGTGACTTTGTGAGGGCTCTGAATTCTGAAAATAATTGAATCTTGAAAACTTTGTGGTTGTGATTGTAGCAAATTGTAGAAGAATAGTTCCTTCACGTTAAGTAATGCCTTGCAAATGTATAATCTTTTATCCAGAAAAGGATTCGTCTCCCAAATCTTAAAAATAAAAATAAAGAGTTACTAAATATTTGGCATTAAATGAGATTATAAAAGCCAGAGAGTTTATTTCATATTTCTAATCTAGTGGCAATGGCGTTTGGTGTGGGGTTCATGGGCATGGGGTGAAACTCGGTTTTGATTCATTTGATTTGGTGGATACTGCTTTGGTATAGGAGTAGAGATACGCGTCCGTCAGTGATGGACGCCTATCGTCCGTCTTTAGTGAAAAAAAAAATTAAAAAAAAATGCTTTTTTATTTTTTATTTTTTTTTCATGGAAAACGGACGTGTGACGGACGCCTAGCACGACTCTTGGTATAGATGTATAGGAGCTGTGGTGATCTTGACAACAAGCACAAACTGTTTGTAAGAAAGTCTATTTGTGATTTGGATTCTTGGAATTTTTTGATTTTTAGAGGCTTCTCAAGAAGGAAATGCCTAGGAGTGTTTTTGGCTTTTTGAGAAAATGAGAATGAAGAGAGTAGAGTCGAATTCGGTTGATTATAATTAAATTGTAAAGGTCGCAGGAAAGGCTAGTTATTCACTGTCTGGTTGTTGTGAGCAACTTTTGTAAGGATTTGGAGGCTTCAACTTAAATTAATTTTTCCAAGGACAAGAGGCAAGGTTGGCTTGCGTAGATCGAGTAGAGAAAGTGAGTATTTTGTCGATGGGGGTGGATCTATTCCAAGAGAATAAGAATTTATCTGCTGCTTTCATTTTAGTGTGTGTTTTTTTTCAAGTTGACGTGTTAATTTACTGTTGAATGTTGCAAATAAGCTGGTTTACAGATTGACCGGATAGTAGGGGCTCTCATCACACAAATAACCACATTTATACACGTAAATTGGAAATGTTGAAATCTTCAACTTGGAAATACATTGTATAAGATGAGTCTTATAAAGACTCTCACACTCCCTTTTTTTTTTATAAAAAGTAAAAGTGCATATTATTTATTTCTTATTATTATCCTTAAGTTTACAAAAAGTGTTTTGGACTATTTAACCACTTTATAATTATTAAACCATATCGAACATTACTCATAATAAAATAAAAATAAAAATGTCGAACATCATCTAGTAGAAGATTTATTGTTAATCGTTGAGTCTCTAGTGTAATTCAATGTAATAAACATTTCTCTAATAAACTTTTTTTCAATTCAATAATATGCGATTAGGATTTCCTACAATTAGAATGTTCGAAATGCAATGCAATTTTAACAACCCATAGAAAAAGGGTGAGGATCCTAATTATAAATCAAGTAAATCATAGGGATTGATTATATTATATTTATATATTATTTATATATATTTTTCCTTTTATTTTGTTCATTAATGAGTCACTTGGGCCACATACATTTTTGGGTGCCCATACCGCCATGAGTTGTGGAAGTGGTAGGCAGCACCTTTAACAAAGTCGTGGCTATGTTTGTTAAACGTTTTGAAATCTGTCTTTCGTTTTGATTCGAAAGAGTTTTTGATGGGAAAGAGAGTTGATAAGTGTTTTTAAGCAAGATTCTGACATAGTCCAGAGTTTTGTTCCTAAAAAGCTCATTATTATGTGTTATTTAATATCTCAATAATGGGCTGGATTCACAGCCGGCTCCTTCTTTTAGTTTTATCAATCAATAATGGGCCTAGGCCTAGACCACCCAACCTAGGGTTAGGGTTTCTTACGTGAGTCTATTAAACATCTTTATGTACTGAGGAAAGCATGCAATAAGATTTATTTCTTCTATATGATTCAGAGATGAGACCTTCTCTTGGGTATTGTGGACCCAGTAGTCGCAGTGTGTGTGTGTGACAATCCTTTTCTTGACGTGAGTGCGTGTTTCTCCCTTCTTGCTGCATCAAAGTGGTATTAGAGCCGAACTCGGTTGTTTTCCATAACAATCGTCGATCTACTTCATCACGTCTTGGTGAAAGATGCATACTCGGAGTGGCCGACCGTATGGTACCAACCGTTCAAGCCCAGCACAACACGAGGATCCACAGCAAGAACTTCTCCAGCAGATGCGAGCCATTAATAGACGGCTAGACTTGGTTTGGGGACGTGTCTTTGAGAAACCAGAGAGCTCAGGCAATCAGTCCAAAGATGGCGACTCAAACGCAAACTCTCAAAAGAATCCAGACGATGGGGAAGACCAACACCCTGGCAATGGCGAGCGGGTACACCATCATCCTCAGCACTTTCACACCTTCGACGGACATCCCAATGGCCGAACGGATGCAACACCACAACTAAGGCGTGGTTATGATGGTCACTTTGATGATGCTACCAAGCGCGTCCGAGTGGACATCCCTAATTTTCACGGCAAACTGGATCCTTATGCATTCCAAGATTGGCTTACATCCCTAGAAGATTATTTTGAATGGTTTAGTTTGGCTGCAGAGCGTAAGGTACGTTTTATTAAGATGAAGTTGAAAGGGCAGGCCCGGGTTTGGTGGCAGAGTGTGGAAGAACAGCTTTATCGTCTTCGCCAACCCCCTATAACTGATTGGGAGGAGATGCGGCTTAAGCTCCAAGAAAAATACCTACCGGTTGATTACGAAAAGGTGCTATTCGAAGAGCTTTTGTTATTACGGCAAAGGACATCAACAGTGGAGGATTATACCAACAAGTTCCATGAACTCAGCGTACGTAGCCATGTCTCTGAAACAGAACGGCAGACAATTGCCATGTATAAGGCAGGCCTAAGGGAGGACATCTGCAAGGATCTCTTAACAGTCCGACTTGTCAATGTTGAGGAGGCATACCAGCTGGTGTTGCGGCTGGAACAACAGTCCCGTGGCAACCAGGCTAGACGATCTGCATCTTCTTGGGGAGGTTTCACACCCCGAAGTAACTTGACGCCCAATCCTCGGAGCACGACTCCCAGCTCTGATCGATTCACTTCACGAACGACCATCAACCAGGAACGTGGAGGAACTGATCGGGAGGACAGGAAAGGTAAGGCAGTAATGGGCAATAAATATGATAAGAGCAGCGGGGAGTGTTTCAAGTGTGGAGGACGAGGACATTTTGCTGTTGTTTGTCTGACGCGAGAACAGAAATTCACACTAGTTTGTGGAGACACTACTCTACACCCTGACCCAGACAATGCTGAAGCTCCTCCACAAGCCGATGATGACGTTGAAGTTGAAGTAATCGAGGAAGTGTTAGAGGGTTCTCATCTACCCGTATGTGTAATCTGGCGAATCTTGACGGGCCAACGCCAAGAAGAACAAGAGCAGGAAGATTGGCTCTGAAGCAACATTTTTCACACAAGGGTTGAACACAAAGGTAAAGCCCTGAACCTCATCATAGATAACGGTAGTGGTATGAATGTCATCTCACAAGAAGCGATATGAAAGCTGCAATTACCATTAGAGGCATACCCAAAACCATACAAATTGAGTTGGGTTGATGACACTTCCATACCGGTACGTCAGCGCTGTTTGATTACTTTCTCATTGGGTCCGCGTTATAAGGACGCCATCTGGTGCGATGTGATCCCTATGAGGGCATGCCATGTGTTAATAGGGCGCCCATGGTTGTATGACAGAAAGGTGAAATATGATGGCTATACCAACACCTACACATTTCTATTCAATGGTAGGAGAATCATACTCCAACCCATGCACATTCAGGAATTTGAGCAACCACAGGATGAAAACAAGATATTAACTATGAGGAAGTTCACACAAGCCTGCTGTGAAGGAGGCCACATTTTCATGTTAATAGCCAAGCCCATTGAAGCCACTGAAATTACTGCTTGGCCGAAGGGAATACACAAACTATTAGAGGAATTTTCAGATCTACTCCCAGAAGAACTCCCAACATCCCTACCGCCAATGAGGGATATACAACATGCCATTGAATTGGTACCTAGCGCGTCCCTTCCAAACCTCCCAGCCTACTGGATGAGCCCCGAAGAGCACCAAGAATTACAGCGTCAAGTTCAAGACCTTTTGGACAGGGGATTCATTAGGGAGAGCCTCAGCCCCTGTGCTGTACCAGCACTGTTAACGCCAAAGAAAGATGGCACCTGGCGCATGTGTATCGATAGTAGGGCTATCAACAAAATTACGGTTAAATACCGATTTCCCATTCCACGCTTGACGACATGCTAGATGAGCTACATGGATCCAAGGTCTTCTCCAAAATAGACCTCCACAGTGGTTACCACCAAATTCGAATCCGACTCGGAGACTAGTGGAAGACCACCTTTAAGACGCGAGATGGGCTGTTTGAATGGCTTGTGATGCCATTTGGTCTCACCAACGCACCAAGTACTTTCATGCGTGTGATGAACCAAACCCTTAAACCTTTCATTGGCAAATTCATTGTGGTTTACTTCGACGACATCCTCATATACAGCCGGGACCACGACGAGCATTTGGAGCACCTCCGCCAAGTGTTACTCACATTACGGTTTGAGAATTTTTTTATACACTTAAAGAAATGTTCTTTTGCCCAACATTCAGTTGTATTCCTTGGGTTTGTAGTGTCCTCACAGGGAGTTTCAGTTGACCCTTCCAAGGTTCAAGCCGTGATGGATTGGCCAGCCCCAACCAATGTGCACGAGGTTCGTAGTTTCCATGGTCTTGCCTCTTTTTACCGGCGATTCATCAAGAATTTCAGCTCCATCATGGCACCGCTCACTGAGTGCACTAAGAACGGCCCTTTCATGTGGACTCCATATGCCCAACAAGCATTTGAAGCCATTAAATGCAAGCTCACGGAGGCACCAGTGCTACAACTACCACATTTTGAACTACCATTTGAGGTCGCAAGTGATGCCTCCCACGTTGGGGTTGGGGGTGTTCTCAGCCAGCAAGGCCATCCCATAGCCTTCTACAGCGAAATGCTTAATGACACGCGGCATCGCTATTCAACTTATGATCTGGAATTTTATGCTATCATACAGTCCCTCAAATATTGGGGACACTACCTCATTCATTGAGAATTCGTGCTCTACACTGATCATGATTCACTTCGCCACATAAACTCTCAGAAACGGCTCAATGCCCGCCATGCTCGTTGGGTTGATTTCATGCAGCAATTCTCTTTTGTTCTCAAACACAAGTCCAGCGTAAAGAACCAGGTTGCTGATGCACTCAGCAAAAAACATCAATTGCTGGCCTCACTCACCATAGAGGTCACTGGTTTTGACGAACTCAAGCGCCAATACTCAACAGATCCTAACTTTGGCATGGTACATGGCCATCTCTCTATAAGGTCTTCACCTGCACCTCCCAAGTACACCCTGGTGGATGGGTACCTTTTTTTTGACAACCGCTTGTGCTTACCTCAAACTTCCATTCGAGAGTTTGTAATCAACGAGCTACATTCCGGGGGGATAGCGGGGCATTTCGGCACGGACAAAACCATTCACTTAGTGGAGGATAGATTTTTTTGGCCGAGCTTGAAGCGCGACGTGTCTACGGTACTCAAACGCTGTCGAGTGTGCCAGCTAGCTAAAGGCAACAAGCAGAACACAGGGCTATACAGCTGTTGTACAAATATCCACCTAAATAAATAGGCGAATAAATGCACGTTTTACACACAAGTGCACAAGATCAAAACGATAGTATAGACGGCAAATACGAGATCATTCCCACGAGGATTGGTAAACTTTGTTTAAAAAGAAATTCCTCAAAAGATATTGTTGAATGGAATGAGATAAAAATATTGAATTAAAATAATAAGAATAAAAGGCTAGGGCTTCGATATCCACCGCTAATCATACTCAAATAAGGTAAACAATATGCACAAAGCTACATTCATGTCAAGATACTCAATGTTTGCCAGCCTAAGGGCATGGGTGTATACTCTAACTCTTTTCTTTCTTGAGGGATTTAGCATGGGTGTATACTAAGTTGTTCCTCAAGAAAGCATAAAACTATGGAGATCGACAAACACACTAAGACCTAGAACATGGTGTATATTCCGATCTTTCATGTTGATTACCCCAAGAACCCGCAATTGGTTCTTTTGTCACTCTACTAGGCCCAGGACTCGGTCATCCAAATTGACCTAAATAACACTCTACACATGTTATATGCATAAGATGATCAAACCCATACATAACCCATATGAAGAACGAACAAAAACCCGAGATAAATCAATTAAGCATTAAAACATGAATTGTAGCAAGACAAATTGAAACCTTAAAGAGACATGATTAGGGCTTCAATTGAGCCCTAACTAAAGTATTAGCTACACATAATTTGGATGAAAATCATCCCCATAAGAAAATAACAAAGAAAAATCTAAAAGAAAGAAAGAACTAAGAAAAACCCTTCTTTGAAGCCTTTGATTCTTCTCTTCAAGCTTGTATCTTTGTTTTGGAGGACTTAGGGGGGTATTTATAGAGTTTAGGAACAACCCTAGTCAATTTCGTGCACCCTAGAAAGTCCAAAATCGAGTTGGAGTAGGTTTAGGATCTTTCCAAATCGGGATTTGCCGACTTTACTGTTCAGCGCGCAAGATGGCTCGAGCTAAACATGTATATGGCTCGAGCCAAGTGATGGCTCGAGCTAAACATGGATATGGCTTTAGCCAAATATGGATATGGCTCTAGCCAAATATGGATATGGCTCTAGCCAAATATGGATATGGCTCTAGCCAAATATGGATATGGCTCTAACCAAATTCTTCAGCTTTTCTCCACATCTCTTCTGAGCCCGGAACTTGATGGAATTAAGTGCNTATTTATAGAGTTTAGGAACAACCCTAGTCAATTTCGTGCACCCTAGGAAGTCCAAAATCGAGTTGGAGTAGGTTTAGGATCTTTCCAAATCGGGTTTTGCCGACTTTACTGTTCAGCGCGCAAGATGGCTCGAGCTAAACATGAATATGGCTCGAGCCAAGTGATGGCTCGAGCTAAACATGGATATGGCTTTAGCCAAATATGGATATGGCTCTAGCCAAATATGGATATAGCTCTAGCCAAGTGATGGCTCTAGCCAAATATGGATATGGCTCTAGCCAAATTCTTCAGCTTTTCTCCACATCTCTTCTGAGCCCGGAACTTGATGGAATTAAGTGCTTTTCTTCAAAAACCTACAAAATAAGGGAAAAACACAAAAACAAGACAAAACATCATATTATAATGAAACTAAGAGATTAACATATGTGAATTAAGGGGCTTGAATGTGTAACATTCAGCACTTATCACACCCCCAAACTTACATATTGCTAGTCCCTTAGCAATACAAAACTGAAAATAAATGACAACTACTCTACCTCCTCTGTTATGGGAAACACGATTGCATTTAGCATATGCAACAAGCCTTTTAAACCCTAGGCATCCCTAGTAGGACGAGTAAAGTCTCGTGAGGGTTTAACAGGAATGATACCCACAAACATTATGCACAACTCATGTTATTTCCAAAACTAAAGTATCACAAACAATCATGATTCTCATTCATTAGCAAGCTTAAAAGGGTAAACTCCATCTTCAAAATGAATTGGAATTTCAAAGTCTAACCACTCACAAATGACAAGCTAAGATTTCACAAGTTCAATTCAGTGTAAAGTGAACCAACACATAATCATGAGGCTTAAAATTAATTCTGATGTGCAATAACTCAATATCTCAAAGTTGACCGGGGTCTTCATCGGATTGAACAACCATGGCATACTCTCTCTCTTTCTTTCTTCTTCTTCTTTTTTTTTTTCATTATGCCAAGGTATCCATCCAACAAATCACCCAGCTTCACCCAAAACATTAAAAGCATACACAATTAGGTTCACATGTCATACCTCACAAACTATGTGCTAATGTGCTCGTGGCAATTCTAATTGAAACAAGTGAATGCTTAGATGTCAAAGGTAAGCAACAAGACCTAGAATCCTAATCATATGATCATGTGTTCAACATTTTAAACTCGTCAATGAAATTCAAATCACAGTTCCAGATCAACCAAATTCTTAAGAATAACAAGAATATGCAATTTTTTTCAAAAAAATATGGACAAAGTGTGTGTGTGTGTGTCTCCCATACCCCCAAACTTGAATTACACATTGTCCTCAATGTGTAGAGAAAATGGAAAGATCATACCAGGGAGATGAGAAAACTAGTTGGACTAGGTATGGCTTGTAGCATACCCCCAAACTTGAATGCAAGCACACTTTTCCTGAAAAATAGATCTCTAAAAACAGAAAAAAGGAAAACTAAAAACAAAATAGAACTATCAACAATCAACAGAAAATGAAACAAATAATGAAAAACAAAACAGAAAATTTTAAAGGATATGGCTTTTTAGTGCATTAAGTGGCCTCAGTACCACTGATTTCTTCTTGGATTACCTCCCAAGTAGTGCTAAGTTTATTGTCTTCAGCCAGACTGTGTGACTCTCAAGTAATATGCTGGATAGATTGGAGGGTCACATCCTCATCTCTAAACTGAACGCCCATCTCCATATAAGGCTTCACCCGATGTCCATGTACCTTTAAAGTTTGATTCTTTTCTTTACAATAGGCCTCCACAGCTCCATGAGGATAAACTTTTGTGACATCATAAGGACCATACCACCGAGACTTGAGCTTATTAGGAAAGAGTCTTAATTCTGAATTGTATATCAATACCCTTTGTCCCACATAAAACTCCTTCTTGACAAGTTGCTTATCAGGATATTTCTTGGTTCTTTCCTTGCACAACTCATCATTTTTATATCCACCATGCTTTAACTCCAAATCTGGTGCCCTGTCAATAGAAGGGTCAAGAGTAGTGTTAGTACGCACAAGAGTGTCAAAGAAAAGTGCGTACCTTCTTAGATGAGGTGCAGAAACCTCAAGAGAGTGCGTAGCATCAATGATGTCGATAATACGTTCATGTTCCGGCTCAAATTCTTGCTTTGTGAGGCTATGAATCATGGCAACCTCTAAGGGATCAATGTTGGGCACTTGCAAAATTGCTTTAGCAGTATTTTGTACCACATTAATATTAAAACACTCATGATTATCTTGTGGTAACTGCATTGCATCAAACACTTTGAACTCAAAATAAGAGATCATTCCCACGAGGATTGTAAACTCTTGTTATAAGAATCCTCAAAACATTTGTTGAATGGAATGAGAATAAAAATATTGAATAAAATTAAAGAATCCAAAAGGTAGGGGCTTCGGATTCACCGCTAATCATACTCAATAAGGTTAAACAATATGCCACAAGAGTACATTCATGTCAGAACTCATGTTTGCCAGCCTAAGGGCATGGGTGTATACTCCAAAGCTATTGATCTCCCTAAACAACGATTAGCATGGGTATACTCTAACTCTTTTCTTCTTGAGGGATTTAGCATGGGTGTTACTAAGTTGTTCCTCAAGAAAGCATAATCTATGGAGATCGACAAACACACTAAGACTAGACATGTGTATATTCCGATCTTTTCATGTTTGATTACCCAAGACCCCGCAATTGGTTCTTTTGTCAACTACTACTAGGCCAGGACCGGTCATCCAAATTGACCTATAACACTCTACACATGTTATATGCATAAGATGATAACCCATGCATAACCCATATGAGACGAACAAAAACCCGAGATATAATCAATTAAGCATTAAAACATGAATTGTAGCAAGACAAATTGAAACCTTAAGAGAACATGATTAGGCTTCAATCGAGCCGCCTAACTAAAGTATTAGCTACACATAATTTGGATAAAATCAATCCCATAAAAAATAACAAAGAAAACTAAAAGAAAGAAAGAATAAGAAAAAACCCTTCTTTGAAGCCTTTGATTCTTCTCTTCAAGCTTGTATCTTTGTTTTGGAGGACTTAGGGGGTTATTATAGAGTTTAGGAACAACCCTAGTCCAACTTTCGTGCACCCTAGGAAGTCCAAAATCGAGTTGGAGTAGGTTTAGGATCTTTCCAAATCGGGTTTTGCCGACTTTACTGTTCAGCGCGCAAGATGGCTCGAGCTTAAACATGTTAATGGCTCGAAGCCACAGTGTGGCTCGAGCTAAAACATGGATATGTTTATGTACAAATATCCACCTAAATAAATAGGCGAATAAATGCATGTTTTACTCGCAAGTGCACAAGATCAAAACGATAGTATAGACGGCAAATACGAGATCATTCCCACGAGGATTGGTAAACTATGTTTAAAAAGAAATTCCTCAAAAGATATTGTTGAATGGAATGAGATAAAAATATTGAATTAAAATAATAAGAATAAAAGGCTAGGGCTTCGATATCCACCGCTAATCATACTCAAATAAGGTAAACAATATGCACAAAGCTACATTCATGTCAAGATACTCAATGTTTGCCAGCCTAAGGGCATGGGTGTATACTCCAAAGCTATTGATCTTCCCTAAACAACGAGATTAGGCATGGGTGTATACTCTAACTCTTTTCTTTCCTTGAGGGATTTAGCATGGGTGTTACTAAGTTGTTCCTCAAGAAAGCATAAATCTATGGAGATTCGACAAACAACTAAGACCTAGAACATGGTGTAATTCCGATCTTTCATGTTGATTACCCCAAGAACCCGCAATTGTTCTTTTGTCACTCTACTAGGCCCAGGACTCGGTCATCCCAAATTGACCTAGAGATAACACTCAACACCTTGTTATAATGCATAAGATGATCAAACCCATACATAACCCATATGAAGAACAACAAAAACCCGAGATAAATCAATTAAGCATTAAACATGAATTGTAGCAAGACAAATTGGAAACCTTAAAGAGACATGATTAGGGCTTCAATCGAGCCCTAACTAAATATTAGCTACACATAATTTGGATAAAAATCATCCCATAAAGAAAATAACAAAGAAAAATTAAAAAGAAAGAAAGAACTAAGAAAAACCATTCTTTGGAAGACCTTTGATTCTTCTCTTTCAAGCTTGTATCTTTGTTTTGAGGACTTAGGGGGTATTTATAGAGTTTAGGAAAACCCTAGTCAATTTTGTGCACCCTAGGAAGTCCAAAATTGAGTTGGAGTAGGTTTAGGATCTTTCAACATCGGGTTTTGCCGACTTTATTGTTCAGCGCGCAAGATGGCTCGAGCTAAACATGAATATGGCTCGAGCCAAGTGATGGCTCGAGCTAAACATGGATATGGCTCGAGCCCAAGTGATGGCTTCTAGGCCAAATATGGATATGGCTCTAGCCAATGTGATGGCTCTAGCCAAATATGGAGTATTGCTCATAGCCAAATTCTCGGCTTTTCTCCCAACAATCTCTTCTGAGCCCGGAACTTGATGGAATTAAGTGGGTTTTTCTTCAAAAACCTACAAAATAAGGGAAAAACAAAAAGACAAAACATCATATTATAATGAAACTAAGAGATTAAATGTGAATTAAGGGCTTGAATGTGTAACATTCAGCACTTATCAACAGCCCTCTTCCCATCCCTGCGGGTCCATGGGAGGACGTGAGCATGGACTTTGTCCTCGGCCTTCCCCGTACGGTCGGGGAAATGACTCAATATTCGTCGTCGTTGATCGTTTCTCTAAAATGGCCCACTTCCTACCCTGCTCTCCGCACCTATGATGCGTCACGGGTTGCTTCCATTTTCTTTGCAGAAGTTGTTCGCTTACATGGGCTACCGCAATCCATCGTGGTCCCGAACAGGGATGTCAAATTTGTGAGCTACTTCTGGAAGACATTGTGGGCTAAGCTTGGCACTAAGCTTAAATTTTCTAGTGCATTCCATCCGCAAACTGATGGACAGACCGAAGCCATCAACCAGAGTTTGGGAAACCTGCTGCGTTGTCTTGTTCAAGAACACACTCCCACATGGGATCTTCTCCTTCCACAAGCAGAGTTTGCATATAACAATTCTGTTAATCGCAGTACTGGACGCTCTCCTTTTGAGGTTGTTACAGGCAGAACACCACGAACTCCTGTTGACCTTCTGTCACTGCCTCTCCCCTCTCGAGTCAGTACCGATGCTGAGGACTTCGTGGCACATCTTCACTCCATCCATGCTGACGTGAAACGCAAGATTGCCCTCCACAATGACAGCTATAAGCGACAGGTCGACGACCATAAGAGTCATGTGCAGTTCCAACCAGGTGACCTAGTACTCATTCACCTTCGTCCTGAGCGATTTGCAAAGGGAGCAGTTCATAAGTTACACCCTCGCAAGGTTGGACCATTTCCAATCGTCAAGCGTTTGGGCCCTAATGCCTACTTGCTTGATCTTCCATCCAATGTGTCATACAGCCCCATTTTCAACGTGGAGGACCTTACTCCATACCCAGGCCATATGGATGATCCTCCACCTCCTCCACCTACGTTTCCTGCTCCAGCTGCCATCAAGCCACGTGATGAGATTGAGTGCATTCTCGATGACCAGCTTGTATCCACCAGGAGGGGCGGCTATCAGAAATTCCTTGTCAAATGGAAGAATCGCCCCATTTCCGATTGCTGCTAGCTCCAAACTGAGGAGGTGCAACGTTTAAACCCTGACCTCTATGAGTTTTACCAAGCCCAACATTCGTCGGAGTCGAATGCTTTTCCGATGGGGGAGAATTGACGGAGTCCAGAGTTTTGTTCCTAAGAAGCTATATTATGTGTTATTTAATTTCTCAATAATGGGCTGGATTCACAGCCGATCCTTTCTTTTAGTTTATCAATCAATAATGGGCCTAGGCCTAGACCACCCAACCTAGGGTTAGGGTTTCTTACGTGAGTCTATTTAACATCTTTATGTACTGAGAAAAGCATGCAATAAGATTATTTCTTCTATATGATTCAGAGATGAGACTTCTCTTGGTTTGGTGAGACGCCATAGCCGTAGTGTGTGTGTGTGTGACAATCCTTTTCTTGACGTGAGTGCATGTTTCTCCCTTCTTGCTGCGTCAGATTCACATTTGAAAAATGTTGTTTATGGGATCCACTTAGAAGAAAATATTTGATAAAACAAACAAACTTGAAGGCAAGAATAGGAATTAGTATGATAAAAACATGCATATGGTCAACGTTGTTATAAAATATAAACAAACAGTTTTACAATATTTGGTGACAAAACAACCTAGATAAACTTCTAAAAATTAGAGTACAATAGGATTTCCGTCTCCTGAACTATAAGTCTCTAAATTTAGATGGATTAAACTATATGAAGCTGTTTCACAACCTCTGAACTATATTGCATTGTTCCATTCCTTAGATAAAGAAAACATCCCATCTCATAATACTCACATTTTCAAATCAATGGGGAACCCTTGAAATTCTATCTTGCCTTGGTGCGCTCTAACAACATCAGGGACCTCATTTTGATACTTGCTCACTAACTTCTCCACAAATCTGTTCCCACTCATTCCGAGCACACGCAAAATGCTAGTATCTTTCTTGATCAACCTCTTTGAAATCAAAAGTTGCATAACTGAAAACCTCGGAATAATTCTCTTCTCCAAGCTAAAGAATATAAGAAAAGTTTTCTTGGAAATTAGTGAAGGCTTCATCTTAAGTTTGGTCACAAAGAAACCCATGAATTTCTTGATCTTCTTCTCTGGAACGGCCATAAACAGTGGCTTCCTTTTGAATGCTGAATAGACCTCATCCTTAGACAAACCAAAACTTCTATAAGCTTCCACCTTTTGCTCCCACAGTGCTTTACTCATTGCCATGGAACGGATGGCTATAAGAAATTGCATACTATTGGGATCAAAACCCAATTTCATAACTTTTCACTAACCATCTCACTAAAACGAAAAGTTGTCATAAGCAGTGATTTTGATCCTAAAAAGAACAGTTTCAAAACAAATGACTGGGGCACACCATGGCTTATCAACTTCGACATGTTGGGCTTGAGCACTTTATCCACATTAACTTCAATTAACCCGTAACCTCTCTTTATAGCCTTTAATACATTCTCATCAGTGCCAAGAATCCGCCTAAGCTCTTGAACACAAGGAATGATTTGCTTTTCAAGGCTCCTTCTTAGAATAGAACGCTGCGTGGATAAAAACTTTGCAATTTCAAGATCCGACAAGCCCAAAGATTTGAAAAACTCCAACTTTGGCATAAAGTTCTTGTGTGCATTGAGTAAATACAATAGTGGACACTTCATGGTCAAAGTTGATATTTGCTCATCACTGAAACCACAAGCTCTAAAGAACTCAACAAGAGTGTATGCATCACTTTCAAGCACAAGTGGGCCTTTGCAAAGCATTTTCGCAAGGCTAGCGCAAGAAAACCCCAAGGATTCAAACAACTCCATGTTGGGCTTAAGGGTATTCTCTAAATCAGCCGAAAGCAATTGTGGACGACTGCTAATTAAGTTTCTGATGTGAGTCTGAGTCAAACCGCGAGTTCTCAACAGGTCCAGAACTGAGTTGGGGTTCTTTGGGTTCTCAATGTTGAGCTTCTTGGAACCTGAAATGGCTGATTCCAAGGACAACCCACATGAGTTTTTGAGGAAGGAGACTGTTAGAGATTTTGGGTCCTTGGAATTAGGGAGTTCTCCGATGGGTTTGACAGAGGAGGTTGAGAAGAAGTGGCCATGGGTTAGGGATAAAGCTTTGTGCTTCAATTCCTGGGGCAGTTTTATGCAAATTACACGAAACATTTGATTTGTTTGAGAAAAAAGAAAAAAAAAAAAAAAAGCTTGTTAATTTAGGTGGAAAGAGTGAAGAATGGTTACCTGGGTTGAGATTTGGAGATGGTATTGAAGTGTTCGAAGCATTTGCTTCCTCCTCTTTCGGGTTTTTGTCCCACCCGAGCACAATCCCAAGGCAATGTTGGTTTCGCCTATTCCATTGCTAACGCGCTACTCCTTGCACCCAAAAAGTGAATCTCGATCAGTTTGGTAATGGATTTTAGAGAGAGCTTTTTTTAAAAAAAAA
This sequence comes from Betula pendula, assembly GCA_900184695.1. NCBI lineage: Eukaryota > Viridiplantae > Streptophyta > Magnoliopsida > Fagales > Betulaceae > Betula > Betula pendula. The sequence continues at coordinate 25,813 of FXXK01000800.1, read as the reverse complement.
TATATTAAAAAAAATATATTTATTTAAGTGTAATGACCAGATGTAAATAATCTAAATAGTTTTGTAAGTATTTTATGTTGTTTTGAAAATTGAAAATAAAATGGAAAAGAAAAAAGTATTGTCAAACAAAGCTGTGTTTTATGTAATTCTCTGTTAATGCAAAAGAGGTAATATAGAATGGGGAAACTTTAATTAAATCCTTCAAACTTTAAGCCGTTTTGATATATCCATTTAAACTTTATTTTCTCTCACTTTGGTATCCTGAATTCTAACTTCTCTCACTTTATCTCATTCCGTCAAAATTCACCGTTAAATCCTGTCAAAATTTTCAAAATACCCATATATTTTTTTAAAAAAAAAAAAAATTTAAATGGAGGGTATTTTGAGAATTTTTGCAATCCTTCGTTATGATTTAAGGAAAAATCCTAACAAAGGACAAATGATAAACATTAAAAGTTCAAGGTAGCCGAAAAGTGAAATAAAATAAAGTTTAAGGGGGTATGTCAAAACGGCCTAAAGTTCGATGGGTCTAACTGAAGTTTTTCCTATATAATGATTAATTAGGGGCGGAGCGACATGGCTCCTAAGCCACCATTTTTTTTTCAATTTTTTAAGAAGTATCCCTATAATTTGTGAAAAATTAAATTTTGACCCCCTATATTTTTAAGTTTCTTAATTTTATCCCCAAACTTCAAATGCTAGTTCCGCCCTTGTGAGTAATACTATTTAGTAAACTATTATAGGATGGGCATATAATTCAGATGATATGTCGGTGAAAATCAGCCCTTTTTTTTTATAAATACTTTTTTGCCCTTTGTGGTTTAACAACTTTATTAAAAGCTACATTAGTTTCATTTTATATCACATGTGGTACCTCAATTTTGGTGAAAGATGGAGATGGTACCTCCGTCCATCTTCTGTCCAATTATTTAATGGAGCTCTACGTGTCAATGTTAAACACTGACACGTGACTCCGCCTTAATAAAAATAAAATTAAAAAACTTTAAATATTAAAAAAAAAAATAGAAAACACTTCAAAAAAAAATTGAAAAAAATAAAATAAAAAAGAGGCCTTTGGGCAAATGGGGGTGGTTCGACCACCCTCAAAAAGGAAAAAGTTCCTTCCTTCTTCTTTAGGCTTTGTGGGGATGGCCAAACCACGGGCCATAGGGGTGGTTTGGCCACCTCCAGATCGGCCGGCCTGGGGTGGCCGAAACTACCCTAGGCCAAATGGGGGTGGCTTGGCTACCCTCTTTTCCTCTTTGGAGGTGGCTTGAGCTACCTCGCTCTTTTTTATTTTTTTAAAAAAATTTAATTTTAATTTTCTATTTTTTAATATTTCGTTCTTATTTTTATTAAGGTGAAACCACGTGTCAGTGTTTAATATTGACATGTGGAGTTCTGTTAAATATTTGGACGGAAAATTGACTTAGGTACCATCTCCATCTTTCGCCAAAATTGAGATACCACCTGTGATACGAAATGAAACTGAGATGACTTTTAATAAAGTTATTAAACCACTGGGGTGTCAGAAGGATTTAACCCCCTTTTTTTTTTACAAGTGTTGATTCAATGACTAATTTTTAATGCCACATTGTTGATCTTTTTGGTTTTTTATTTATTTAATTTAATGTTTTCTTTTTCTATTTTTTCTTTTTATTTATTTATTTTTTTTAATTTTAAGGGTATTTAAGTAAATGTAATTTTTAAACTCATGATGTTTTTGTCATTTCACATATAAAAAGGCACGTGTTTGGCATGTGACCAAAATTCCTTCCGTTTTAACGATTTTGGGGGTTATTTTTTTGTCAATGATTAGTGGTTTAAGCATGTTAAGTGTGACAACGTGACAGTTCGTGGGAATAGTGTGCAAATGAATGATAATTAATTAGGGTTAAGTGTAATTAACTCTAAAGTTTAAATCCTAAATAATGATTTGATAAAAGATTAAACCCTAGAGTATTTATAATAGTTTGCCCTATTTCTTAACATAAACAATTTAGTTTTATGTAATATATATATTAGAGGATTTCTAATATTGATTTGATCGATTTTGTTCTATATCTGGTATAAAACCAATCACTTCATGGTTTTTTTATTTAGTCGTGAATTCAATGATGATAATTGCTAAATATGTTTTTCAGCATGTGTTTTATATTGATAATTGCTTAAATGTGCACATTTTCTAAATTAAAATAAGTGTTGAAACATTTTCTAGTATGGGGACATGTGCTGCTAACGAACATTGCAAGACAAGAAAAATAGAATCAAAGAAGCTTGCTAGGGGTATCAGCCGAACCCACTCTGATGCCTAAGTCAATATCAAAGAGTTTGTATCTGAGGATAATGAATAATCAATGTATTAATCAAATCGTCCCTTTTACCTGGTAGTGCTGAGTTATTTATAGGCAGGATGTTGTCTATAGCTAGGACTCCTTTCAATCTAAGCTCTGATAAGAGTCCGTAGGAATCCATATCTATATTTGATGTAGATCTGTTCTAGTCGGTGATCATCTTATGTGATTGACACCACACATTCATCTTATCTCAAATACTTTCTTATCTTGATATTTTGGATTCAATCTTTCTTTCATGAGAAGATAAAACCTTCCCTTCGAACCAGATGATCCTTAGTTCCAGGAGATCCTCGGGGCTATCCTTTGTTCCGGGATATCCTCAAGATTATCCAGAAACCTTGATTACTTTCCACACAGCCCATTAACTTGCCGGACTTCATAGACTCTCTCGGCCCAAATTCTTAAGCTACGGGCTTTCTAACCGATAGGGAATATTCCCTAACAGTTACCCCCCAATTCCCCTATCCGAGGGTTAGCTCGGTTATTGGAATTAAACAAGGATTTTTTTTTTGTGTGGCATTTATGGCAGTGTCAGGGTTGGAGTGTGACCTTGGCGCTTCTTCTTACCCTGTCCTTTCGATGTCCCATGTGTCACCATGGTTGGGCAAAGCTGCCGCCTTTTCTTGGGATTCCGTATAGAAAAATAGTGTCAAGGACACGTGTCTCCGTTGCTCTGGAGGGGTGCTTCTTTTGAGGAAAGAGTACACTGCTCCATCAATTCATCTTCTAGGGTTACGCCCATGTCCGTACAAAGCCGCCTTCCTCAAAACCTCCATTAACGGTTTCGTTTAAGCTCCCATTCATCCATACCTATAAATCCCTCTCTTTTCTGCACAGGACTCACTCCATCTTTGGATTTAATTACTCTTTTTGAGTCTCCAGATTTCCCTAAATCACCCCTGAAGATTTTCCTTTCTTTCTCTGATTCACTCTCCTTGCTCCGACAATGTTTGAATCTTGTTCCGGTGAGTCTTCTTCTAGGACTCCTAGCCCTCCTGCATCTGAGGTTGAAGATGATGAATCGCACCCCATCGAAGGGGTTGTACCAAATCCGGCTGCTTTGGAACCCATCGAGAAACACTATGGAGCAAAGTTTTCTTCTAAGGATGAAAGGGTTTTGCGGCATAACTAGGACATTCCAAATTCTGTCTCTCTTCATTTCAAGGATCCCGTTCTTGGTACATTTGGTCATGGCGAGGTTTGTCTCTATGAACGGATGTTTCTGGCTGGTCTTTGTTTACCATTCCCGACAATAGTCCGAGAGTTACTATGCTACCTTCAAGTGACCCCAAGTCAAGTCATGCCGAACGGATGGAGATACTTCTTTGCTTCCTGTATTCTATGGCCGGAGATGTTTGAGGGTCAGTTAATGTGTATTCGGGAATTTTTCAACATCTACCGTCCTCAATTGTACGAGGATGGGACACTTACTTTCCAGGTTAGGCAAAAGCCTATTTTTATTCATCATGATCCCATTTATTCTAACAGCAAGCAATGGGCCAAAGAATATTTTTATGTCTCGGGAGATTGGGAATGTTTCTCTTCCGAAGCTTTATCTATTGAACACAGGGTCCCTCGGCGATGGATTGCTCCGGCTGTGGATGGTAACTTTACTCATGCCTTATACTTATTATTTTCTTCGATTTTGAAATTGAATAGCCCCCCCCCCTAATTTTTTATTTAGGGAAAGAAGCTCCTGGTCTAACAGCTGCTGAAAAAGAAAGGATTGAAGAAATAATCGCCTTTTCCCGTGTTCCCGAGAATGCCGATAGAATGAATTTTGATAATGTAACACCTAAGGATTTAATTAGGAGGATTAAGCACACTTTAGTGTAAATTGTGATATTAAAATAGATAAATATATTTGACGTTTAAATTTTATGTTCCTAGTTTGAATTGAGAAGTACTTAATTTGAACTAGGTTAAAAGTTTTTTAAGAACTATAAAATAATAGTATTGATAAATAATATATAATATATATATATATATATTATATTTAGGAATCTCTAGCATTCATCATGAATGCTAGAGCATGCCTTATAAGTATGTTTTACTTTTATAAGCTACTGTTCGGATGCAGAAAGAGCATGTGATATAAAATAAAAAATATAAATAAAAAAAGAAAAGAAGAAAAGCTAGAAGATGTTCACGCCTAGTCTGGTGAACTGTAGTTTGTTCAAGTGTGTTCCAAAGGTGGTTCATCGCTTTAATGAGCTGCAGTAAATTCTAAATAATTCTGGAATATTATTCACGGCTACTTTTAATATGAAGCGGCAGTGATTCTTTTGTAGTGTGAAATGGAGGCGCCGTAATTTTGTGAGTCACTACATGGAGTAACTACGTGTAAATCCAAGGGTTAATTCACCACTTGAATTTTGTTTACAAAAATTTCAGTTATGTCCTAGACCTTCGACTATAAATAGGGTGACCCTGTAGTGAATTTGTATTCACAAAATTTCCCTCAATCTCTCTCTCGTGTACATGCTGTAATTATAGGAAGAAAAAAAATAAACTAGTTTAAGTCTTCAAGCTTTGGAGCTTAATTGGGAGTGCTAGGTATAATTCTTTTATCCTTAATTTATGTCAATTCTAGTTATTAGAATTTAATTTATGTCACTATAATATTTAAATTATTTGGGAAAATGTGATTAAATATCTCAGGGAAGGATATTATATTCAATCTTCTTTTTTAAATATTACAAATGCGTTGTTGTGCTGCCTAAATAATATTATATATTTTACAATAGCGCCGTTGTAATGCTAAGTAATGTTAGAAATTTTAGATGTGCCGTTATAATGCCCAAGTAATATTATAATATTTTAGATATGCCGTTATAATGTCCAAGCCGTTATAATGCCCAAGTGGTATTATAATATTTTAGATATGCTGTTATAATGCTCAAGTTGTATTATGACATTGTAAACATATCGTTATAATGTCTGAGTGACATTATAATATTTTAGGTATATGTCGTTGTGCTGTCCATTTTTTGACAGAGTATAAGGAAAATAATCAATGGTCTAGATATTAGTTTTTAAAAATAGTTTTAGATTAATATACCGTCGCGCATGGGCACAATTAATTGCAGTGAATTTACTAAGGACAAAAAGAGTTTCTAAGCAGACTACGAAAAGTAAGTATTTTTATTCTAGGTTAAATAAAAACCAGAAGATTTTCTTAAGTTAAATATGAAACTGGAAGGTGTTCTTATGTTAACTGTGGAAGCTAATAGAGAGTTCCAAGTTAAATAAGAAACCAGAAAGACTACATTAAAAAAAAATGTTAATCGAGGAGCTAGTGTGCGTCCTGTCGAGGAGTCAATGTGCGTCCTAAAAGAGGTAAACAAAGGGTTAAAGTCCCTTAGAAAGCCGGAGGGGTCAAGACTCCTAGAGGAAATGAAAGAAGGTTGCATTGCATATAATGAATACTGTGATTTATATATTTTGTGATTATTGAATTATTTCATTTCTTTATAATTATATACATATGCAGGTTATGAGATGCAAGTAACCTGTATATAGATATAAGTATAAAGCTATATATTTATAGATTTGTCAAGAAGAAAATAAGTGAATTTTATTATCTATAATTAAACAAACTCTACAGTACTTATCTTATCAGCTATGAATTTCATGGAATGATTATTTTGAAAAAACTTAATGTAGTTGTTAATATAATCACCATGTTAGAGATTTTTTAGAAAAAGATGGTTTATATCGAAAAGATCAGTAATTCTTATATTTGCTGAGTTCGTGGACTCATTAATCCATCTATATAATTGTAGGATCACAATTGCATAGATGTTAATGCAGATGAACAAGAGAATGAAGATGATCCATATGTCTGTCTGGGGTATTATGGATGAGGCAATTGTTGCCTATGTTTTGTTGTGACATATTCTGTGGATAGCAGTCGCTTGAGGATGTTTATATAGCTAAATGATGTGAAGCACTTTTGATGTATAGTTGTTAATGGTGTGCCACCTGTGGCACTTTTGATTATTGTTGATAGATATTTTGTAAAGTACAATGTAAGGATCTGTTTAATATAGAAGTGTTATATTCAGCTCTTATGTGTTTTGTACGGGCTATGTTTAAAAAAATATATATATTCCGCTGAAAAATTTATGATCTTTGATGATATTGAGGTTTAGATAGTAGTGCTTAGTAGCAATTGGAGATTTCTACTTTTGTCTTTCATTAAGTAAAGGGGGGCGTTACAGTTTGGTATCAGAGCTTTTTGCTCTGAGGACCGTGAGAGTTAGCCCTATTAGGTTAGAGTCTAAGAAACACTACAAGAGCTGTAGGAGTATAAGATTTTAAATAGAAAAAGTTTGTAATAATGTTTAAATTACTATGATTTGTTTCAGAAAAAGATGAAACAAATTTATGACGGAAAGAAGGTGGCTAAACGCACATGGCCAGTTGGAAGCGGCCCAACTGTGAAAAAGATTCCAAAACTTTTTGATGAGAAGCAAGCATTTGGACTTACGGAAGATGAAATGAGAGAATTATTGGATCGAATTAAAGAGGAATCTGATCTTGAAGAGGAAGTAGGGTCCCATCATCCTGAAGAGGAATCTGAGAAAGATAAATCTAAATTTGAAAAGGAAAGTGAGTCGGAGGAAGAATCAGACTCAGACTCGGACTCAGATGATCCTGATTGGAGTCCTAGGGAGGAGTACCTCCTAAAGAGGAAGAAAAAGTAATTAAGAATCAAAAAGGTTAATGCACTAAGAAACTTCTTATATGAAGTCGGCTGCATTACCTTGATTATGTAAATTGTAATTAGTGTAAACTAGAAATGAAATGGCTTACAAGCCAACCTTTTGAGTAAATCTTGATGAATTTAGTCCTTGATAAAGTTTAATTAATGCAGATACCATGCCACCTAGGCAACGTAATTTGAGTAATCTACGAAGGACTGAAGAAAGCCATGATGAGGAAAATTTACCACCACCACCTCCTCCTCCACCACATTATGATGGAATGCATCCTGCCATGGTGTAATTTATGGCAAAGACAACTCGACTATTTGCAAAAGCAGTGGCACAATTGCCACAATGACGGGAGAACCTCGGATGCTCGATGCGAGATTTTTCCAGCCACCAATTCCGATTGTTTGATGGCACACAAGGAGCAATGGTTGCTGAAGCCTGGATTACTGACATCCAGGATTTATTTGAGAATCTTGGTTGTATGGACAAACAAAAAGTTAGGTATGCAGCACTAAAGCTGACTGGTGAAGCAACGAAATGGTGGAAGTCGAAGAAGCTGATGTTGTTGGTCAAATTGGAGTGTGAAGCTTTAATCACATGGGAAATTTTTAAAGCTGAGTTTAATAAGCAATTTTTCCCCAGGGCTCAACAGCAACAAAGGGCAATTGAGTTTCAGAACCTAGTTCAGGGTAGTATGACAGTGGAACAGTACTCTGCTAAATTTATGGAACTGTCAAGGTTTGCTTTAAATCTGGTTCTAGATGAAGATATAAAGGCTGAATGATTCCAGAATGGACTTAATCCACGAATAAAAGGAAAGGTGATTTGCCACAAGATCAAGGATTTCACCGAATTGGTGGATGTGGCATCTTTAGCTGAAATGAGCCTCAATGATGCAGTGGCTGCTTTTGCAAACAAGAAGCGACCAATGCCTTAGGCATCATATCCATTTCAAAGGCCAGCTGTGGGTGGTAGCTCTGGTTCAGCTATAAAGAAAATTTTTTCGGTGGCTCAAGGAAGCCAAAAATCTCCATGTACTAAATGCGGGAGGTTTCACTTTGGAGACTGTAAAGTAGCGGTTGGAAATTGCTATCGATGCGGTCAGGTAGGACATTTTCAAAGGAATTGCCCAGTTGCAGATGCAGGAGTGAAGAAGGCGCAAGGGGGCGGTTATCAACAAAAGCAACCGGCCCAAGCACGGGTGTATTCGCTTACCCTAGGAGGTGCTGATGTTGAAGAAGAAGAAGTAGACGCTAATGTGGTGACAGGTACCATTCCTTTATTTGGTAGCCTTGCATGCACGTTGTTTGATTCGGGTGCGACGCATTCATTTGTCTCTGTCATTTATGAAAAACTCTGTGATATGAATATCGAACCCCTAAGGCAGTGTATAATGGTAGTTACACTTATGGGAGACTCTCTAACGTGTAGGAAGATAGTAGAAGATTGTCCTATTGCTGTGGGAGGAAGAACTCTCACAGCAAATTTGGTAGTATTTAAAATGCTAGGCTATGATATTATTTTAGGAATGGATTGGCTGTCAAAGCACCATGCAAGCATTGATTGTCGAAGGAAAGAAATTACCTTTCGACCATTTGGTGCTGAAAAATTCAAGTATTGTGGATCTCGAGTCCGAGCCACTCCGCCACTTCTCTCCGCAGTTCAGACAAGAAGGAGCGTCAGAGAAGGCGATTGTGCATATTTGGCTTATGTTATAGCTAAGTCGGATACTGAATTGAAGTTGGAAAGTATTCTGGTAGTGTGCGACTATCCTGATGTCTTTACAGAAGTTTATTCAGGATTACCACCTGATCGTGAAATTGAGTTCTCTATTGATATAGTACCAGGAACTCAACCAATTCACAGAGCACCATATCGTATGGTACCGACTGAGTTAAAAGAATTAAAGGAATAGCTTCAAGAGCTGTTAGATAGGGGTTTCACCTGTCCAAGTGTATCACCGTAGGGAGCACTGGTGTTGTTTGTAAAGAAGAAGGATGGATCTATGCGGCTATGTATTGATTATCGCGAATTAAACTAGGTTACTATTAAGAATAAGTACCCTTTGCCCATAATTAATGATCTGTTCAATCAATTAAAGAAAGCTTCAGTTTTCTTTAAGATTGATCTTTGATCTGGGTATCATCAGCTTAAATTGCGAGAGGTAGATGTATAGAAGACAACTATCCGAACACGGTATGACCATTATAAATTTTTGGTTATGTCTTTTGGAGTAACTAATGCACTCTCTGTATTCATGGACTTGATAAACAGAGTGTTCCATAAGTATCTTGATTGGTTTGTTGTTGTGTTTATTGATGATATATTAATTTATTCAACAAATCAACAAGAACATGCTAAACATTTAAAGAAGGTATTGGATATTTTGAGAGAAAATAAGTTGTTTGCCAAACTCAAGAAATGTGAATTCTGGCTGGAGAAAGTCTCATTTTTGGGACATGTAATCTCAAAAGATGGGATTGAAGTAAATCCAAGCAAGATTGAAGCCTTGGTTAAATGGGAGCGGCTAACAAATGTCCATGAGATTCGTAGTTTCTTAGGATTTGCTGGCTATTATCAGATATTTGTGGAAGGATTCTCCGCACTCTCAAGACCTTTGACAGCATTGACAAAGAAGAACACTTGTTATGTCTGGAGTGACGAGTGTGAGGCAAGCTTTCAAGAACTTAATAAAAGATTAGTGACTGCACCAGTTCTTGCTCTTCCATTAGATAGAGAAGGATTTGTGGTGTATAGTGATGCTTCTCATAAAGGATTGGGGTGTGTGCTTATGCAACAAGATAAAGTGATAGCTTATGCCTCGAGACAATTAAAGAATCATGAAAGGAATTACCCTACTCATGATTTAGAATTAGCAGCTGTAGTTTTTGTCTTAAAGATTTGGATGCATTATCTTTATGGATCAAAGTGTGAAATATATAATGATCATAAAAGTCTCAAATATATTTTCACTCAGAAAGATCTGAATATGAGGCAATGAAGATCGTTAGAACTAATAAAGGATTATGATTGTTATGTCCTCTATCATCCAGGTAAGGCGAACGTAGTTGCTGATGCATTAAGTAGAAAATCACAGGGTGATGTATCAGATTCTATGAAGAAGGTGGTGAAATTCCCGAAAGCCCCACTGAGATGGAACCTGCTATCCACGAGGATACAACTATCTCTTGGGAACAAGACGACAAGCTGTCGGGAGATGCTATCAGAGCAGGTGCTGAAAGTTTAAGTGATAATCCACGTAGAGTCAAAACTATTGCTTTTAAAAAAACAGAAAATCTCGGGCGGTAAAGGAGTGCCAATGGGAGAGGCTCTGAAAAGTATGAGGCGCGAAGATATGGGACAATATTTGCGTGATATGATCGATGAAGCTAGCGCCATGTATGTGGACCCGGATTTTTCTATCCTAGTTCATTTGGGTCATGCTGGGACAGCTTCAGCTGGAGGTCCCTTACCCGAAGTTTTGACTGTTTCGGATGGTTCTAACTCTGATGGATTGGATCGGGAAGGGAATGAACCGGTTCACGAAATGTCCGGATCTTTGGTTGAAATGGGCGCAACTAGTTATGAGTCTCAGCCTTTCATACCATCTAGAGCGGATGCTAATGTTCCAACCAATTCTTCCGAGAGGGTTGAAATTCCACCTCCTTGTCAGGAAGTTCCGCCAGTCAATCTGTTAAGACCGCCAACAGGTGAGACTTCAGGTCAAAAGCTTCCTATTAAATCTTTGAAAGACGGTTTATCGGGGTGCCCTTTGGAAGCTTTACAATCTTTGATTCCCGAAAATTATCTTCAAGGATCGGGAGTGGGGAGAACTTCTCCCAAACGGTTTTCTGATGTTCTCGTTCATCACCAAATTCAGGTACTTTCTTGATTTGTGCCAAGTTTTCTCCCTTAACTTTGTAAAACACTTGTTTTCTACTTAACTTTTCTTGCTCTCAGTATGCTACGAAGCTAGCAGCTTTGTATCGGGAGCATCAGGATTATCTGAAAGATTATTCTCAAGAGATTTCAGAGATGCGGTTAAAATTGAGGATTTTGGATTACAAAGTCTCCCGGTTGAAGGGCTTCGAACCAGAAGTAAAGAGACTCCATTCTCTTCTATCTGAGAGTCAGCAAAATTAACTTTTGCCGATACTCAAGTCCTGGACCGGGATCACAAAATACTTGTGTTGGAGCAGTGGGTTTTGTGAGTTTTCCGATGCTGAGGCCCAACGAACTCGCGAGGCTTCCGACTTACAAACTTGGCTAGATGCCTCTGAAGTGGTGATTAGCTCACTAGAAGCCAATCAAATTCTTCTTCGAGCTGAAAAACATATGGCTGAGACTGAGAAAGAAGAAGTAGAGGATGATCTAAAAGCCACCACTCAGTTGTTGCGGGATGCCGAGAGTGTGTGCGAGCGGCTAAAGAAAAAACTCGTTTATTATAAGGTTAATGTTGCTCGATACATGAAGCAGCTATCTTTTCTTCCTTGGCTTCGAGATCATAGTTGGGCTCGCGGCTTCAACTAGGGGTTTGAGAGTTTCCGTACTTTGGCTCTTCACCCTACTGTTTTCAATTATGAGCCGTGACATGTACAAGCCAACTTCTTGCCCATCCCTGACAAAGCTACTACAGAGCTCTACTACATGGGAGAAGAGTTATTTCCCGATGTTCAAAGATGGGAGGGACGAATGGGATACCATGTAGATCGGGAATTACCTCTCCTTCCTTCAGATGTTTCTGAATCCGATGCTAATTCCGACAAAGATCTTGGTAGCGACTAGCTTTGGAGTCTATCTGCTTTTTGTTATGTCTTTTTTTTTTTTTTTTTTTCCGGATGTATCTAATGCCATTGATTCTATATTCCGTGAACCTTTTGATAAAAAAGACATGTTATACATAATTTTGTTTATCTTCGGGTTTTTTAGCTATAAATTTTTAACTGGGAGGGATCATTCTCCCTTAAAAACCTAACTAAGTAACCATCTCGATTCCATTCAGGATTACTTAGTTATAGGGATTTATCTGGGATGGATTATTCTCCCTAAAAAATTAGCTAAGTAACCGCCTCGGTCAAATCGGGGTTACTTAGTTATAGGGATTTATCCAGGATGGATTATTCTCCCTAAAAAATCAGCTAAGCAACCGTCTCGGTCAAAGATAGTTTTGTGTTTATCTACTTCACCATTTAACTTTAGTGTTTAAATGGAAAAGATTTTTCTACTTCGGCATTTAACTTTAGTGTTAAATGAAGAAGATTTTTCCTACTTCACCATTTAACGCCGACGTTAAATGGAAAAGATTTTTCCTCCTTCTTCATTTAACTTTGGTGGTAGATGAAGAAGATTTTTCCTACTTCTGTATTCAACTTCAATGTGAAAAAGAAGATTTTGCTGTGACATATACACTGTTCTTCGGCCTTTATTATCTCGAGAAAAGAAGATTTACATGAGTTCCCTATGGATAATATCTTTTTAGATGTTCGGCATTCTAGGGTCTCGATAGTAATATGCCATTTGCTGCTTGAAGGTGGTAGGATCCATGTCTATGGCTCTTGATCACCTGATATAGTCCTTCCCAAGTTGGCCCTAGCTTTCCTTCTGTGGGATCTTTCGTCACAATTGTGACTTTTCTCAAGACCCAATCTCCAATCTTGAAGTTTCTTGGTTTTACCCTCTTGTTGAAGTATTGAGCCGTTTTCTGTTGATAAGAAGTCATTCTTATTGTAGCTGCCTCCCTTTTTTTGTGGAGCAAGTTAAGATGGAGACTGATTCTAGCATCATTGAGTCCAGGGTTGCAACCCTGAAGCTGGGAGGCCTGATTTTAGTCGGGATGACTGCCTCGGTACTGAATGTGAGGGAGTATTGAGTTTCGCTGGTGGGAGTTCTGGTCGTCGTTCGGTAAGACCATAGGACTCCAAGAATGAATTCCACCTAGCTTCCCTTCTTGTAAGTCAACTTCTTTTTCAGTATTTTCATCAAGGTTTTATTCGTAGCTTCCACATGCCAATTTGCTTGCGGATACCCCGGAGAGGAGAAAAAATTCCTAATTTTCAGCTCTGCACACCATTTCCTAAAAGGCTCATAGTCGAACTGTTTGCCATTGTCAGTGACGAACGCATAGGGAATTCCGTATCGACAAACTATTGACTTCCATAGGAAGTTCCTGACGTTCGTCGTGGTGATAATAGCTAAAGCCTCTGCTTCTGCCCTTTTGGTGAAGTAATCCACAACTACAACAAGAAATTTGCATCTTCCTTTTCCTTGGGGGAGGGGTCTTACAATGTCAACTCCCCATTTAGCGAAAGGTCATGTTGCTGATATTGGGCTTAGTTCCCCTGGAGGTTTTTTCTCGTCTCGAGCGAATCGTTGACATTTGTCGCAGTGTTTGACAAGCTCAGTTGAATTCCGGTTCATATTAGGCCAATAATACCCGGCCCTTACTGCTTTGTGGGCAAGCATTCGACCCCTCATGTGGCTTCCACAAACCCCCTCATGTATTTCTCTAAAGACATACTCACCTTCGGATGTTGGGAGGCATCTAAGGAGAGGTAGTGTGTAACCTCTCTTGTAAAGGGTGTCACCGACCAGTGTATATCTTGCAGACTGCATTTTGACTTTCCGGGATTCCTTCTTATCTTCGGGAAGCTGTCCGTTCAAGGTAGCGTACGATTTCTTTAGCCCACTCAGGACAATTAGTTTCTTCGCCGATCTGCATTATCCCTTTATTTTCTACAATAGATGGGGTAGCCAAAACTCGTACTTGATACTTAGACGCTTCGATTTCTTCATCGATTCCGGATCCTATTCGAGCCAATGAATTAGCTCGAACATTCTCCTCTCTTGGGATTCTTGTGAACACCATCCTATCAAAGAATTCCTGACATTCATGGACTTTGGCAAGATACTTCATCATCTTGTTCCCCCGAGCATCGTATTCCCCTTGAATGTGACCTACTATCACTTGCGAATCACTTTTTACTTCTAAATTCTTAGCTCCCATTTCCCGAGCTAGGCCTAGGCCAACTAAGACTGCTTCGTACTCAGCCTCATTGTTTGTGGTGGGAAAACCAAACTTGACTGCAAACTCTAGCTTTTCTCCTTTCGAACTTTCCAAAACAATTCCTGCTCCGCTGCTACTGCGAGTGGATGACCCATCCACATAAGCTATCCAGGTATCTTCTTTCAGGGGTTCCTCGCTCTCGGGAATGTTGCAGAATTCTACCAAGAAATCAGCCAATGCCTGACCTTTGATGTCATTCTTTGGATTGAATTCTATATCAAATTCTCCGAGTTCCATAGCCCAATTGACTAATCTTCCGGATATATCTGGTTTCTGCAACACCTTCTTCATAGGACATTCTATAAGAATTTTGATTGGGTGCGCCTGGAAATATGGTCTCAATCTCCGAGCTGAGGTTACTAACGCAAATGCTAGCTTCTCTATTCGCGGATATCTCTCTTCGGCGCCATGGAGTGCTTTACTAGTAAAATAGACCGGTCTTTATAGCCCTTTATCTTCCCAGACTAAAGTCGAGCTAACAGCTGATGGTGACACTGCCAGATATAAATAGAGTATCTCCCCTTCCATGGTCCTGCTTAAAAGCGGTGGTTCACTCAAATACTCTTTTAGCCGGCCAAAAGCCTCCTCACACTCATTGCTTCAGATAAAGGCTTTCTTAAGAATTTTAAAGAAAGGTAAGCACTTATCTGTAGAACGAGATATGAAGCGGCTCAGTACAACTACTCTTCCGGTTAGCCGTTGTAGTTGTTTTGTGGTCTTGGATGGTTGTAAGTCTAACACCGCCTGTATCTTCTCGAGATTGGCCTATATTCCTCCTTGCGAAACCATAAATTCCAAGAACTTTCAGGAAGCTACTCCAAAAGCACATTTGGTAGGGTTTAGCTTCATCTTGTACCGCCTTAATGTCTCAAAAGTTTCTTTCATGTCTTCCATGTGGTTCGCTGACTTGATGCTTTTGACCAGCATGTCGTCTACATACACCTCTACATTCCGCCCAACTTGATCTCGGAATATCTTGTTGACTAGCCTCTGATAAGTGGCTCCGGCATTCTTCAATCCGAAGGGCATCATTTTGTAACAGTATAACGGGAATGAAGGATGTCTTTTCTTGATCTATCTCGTGCATGTGTATTTGATTATAACCGGAGAAAGTATCCATGAAGCTGAGGAGCTCATGTCCTGAGATTGAATCTACCAATAGGTTTATCCGAGGCAATGGGAAGCTGTCTTTTGGACATGCTTTGTTGAGGTCGGTGAAATCTACACACATTCTCCATTTGCCATTGGACTTTTTTTACCAAGACTACATTAGCCAACCATTCCAGATAGTCAACTTCTCTAATGAAGCCAGCTTGCAACAACTTTTCTACTTTCGCTGCAACCGCTTGATTTCATTCCGGAGCGAAGGTCTTCCTTTTCTGCTTTACCGGGCAGTAACTGGGGTCTGCGTTCAATCGGTGGGCTATCACTGAGGGATCCACTCCCAGCATGTCTTCATGACTCCATGCAAAGACATCTGCATTGCGTCGTAGGAGCGCTACCAATGTTTCTTTCAATTCCTGGGGTAACTATGACCCCACTCTTATCTTTCTCTCGGAGTTGCCGATCTCAAACTCCTCCAGTTCCTCAACCAGTTCTCCCAACAGTGATTGCTATTGACCACCTTCCTTTATTCTCTCTCCGGGATCAGTCTTCCTAGGGAAATCTTTTAGTGAGGTGTTGTAGCATTGTCGTGGTGCCCATTGGTCATCCCTGATCTCTCCAACCCCTTCTCTAGTTGGAAATTTCATCTTGAGATGGGCGGTAGAAATTATAGCTTCCAACTTATTCAAAGCTGCTCGACCAATGATAGCGTTGTACGCTGATGGCCTGTCGACTAGTAAAAATTTGACCATAATTGTTTTCTGCCGAGGATGTTCTCCCACTGTCACTGGGAGTTCAATAGAGCCAACCGGATGGACTTGTTCTCCCGCTAATCCCACCAGTGGGCATAATGCCGGGATAATCTTCTCTCGGCTGATTCCTAGGTGTAAGAAGGCTGACCAATAAAGGATGTCAGTTGAACTTCTGTTGTCCACTAGGATTCAGCGGACATTATGGTTCCCAATTTGCATCGAGACAACAAGGGCATCAGTGTGAGGGTGGCTTATTCCTGCGTAGTCATCGTCAGAAACCCAATGACTAAAGAATATTTCTTTCGGGACTTGAGGGGCCTATCAATGGTGTACACCTCCCAGTTCTTGGCCTGCCAAGCATAAGCTTTCCTTGCAGAGTTAGTTTCTCCTCCCCCTGCAAATCCGCCTGATATCGTGCGGATTTCACCGATGACGTGCCAAGTTGCTTGGCTCTGGCTTCGACTTCTTTCCCATCTCGGGTCTTCTCTTCTCCTATCATGGTCTTGGGATCCTTCACGGCAATCACGGTCTCGGGGTGGAGTTCGATCCCAGTGTCGGTCATCTCTGGTCGGGTATTGACGGGGCCTTCGTCCTTGGTCTCGGCTTCAATCTTGGAAACCTCTATGGTCTACAAGAAACTTCACAAGCTTACCATTTTCGATAAACTTCTCGATCAATAACCTTAGGGATATGCATCCCTTCGTACCATGACCACTGGATTCATGCTAAGCACAATACTTATGTTTACTCTTGAACAGTGGTTCCCTCACAATCTTCGGGGGACGGATATATTCTGGGTCTTTCTTCACTTCCATGAGGGCCTTCGTTATGGCTACATTAAGGGGAGTAAAGTTGTACTCACTAAATTTTTTGTGAACATGGGGGCTAATCACCACTTGGACTTCCGGCTCCTTCTTCCTTTTCTTCTCGGTGTCTTTGTTGATCGAGACAAATGTTTTTCAGGACAACCTTAACTCCCGGAGGTTTTCTTCTTGGTTGATGAACTCCTCCGCTTTGTCCATGAACTCGTGGAGGTTATCAAGTTGTTTCTTGGCTAGCTCCTTCATCAGCGCCCCATCAGGATGGATCCCACGAAATAGAGCCGCAAACGCCATCTCATCAGTGAAGGTACCGACAGACAACTTCTCTTGATTAAATCGCATGATATAATCCTTCAGTGACTCATCCTTGCCTTGAATCAACGTCAGCAAATGGCCTGAGGATTTCTTACGCTTCCGACCTGCAAAAAATTGGGTTAAGAAATTTCTTCCCAAGTCTGCAAAACTTCCCACCGAGCTTGGGGGTAGCTTTCTAAACCAGTCTCGGGCGCTTCCTCCAAGGGTCAATGAGAAAGCCTAGCAAGCGACTTCATCGGAAGTGCCGTGTAAGGCCAGGTGAGCCTGGTAATGATCCAGGTGTTCAGCCGAATCTTCGCGGCCAGTAAAGAGTGGAATACTGCGTCCTTGAATTTGCTTGGAAGAGGTACAACGACTATATTATCAGTGAAGGCGAAGCCAACCCCTGCCATAAGTTGTCTACCACCAAAGCCTTCCCTTTGTCTTCATTGAATTTTTGGATGGTTTCTTGCTGCATGAGGTCGCATTTCTTTTCTAATGTAGCTACCATCTCTCGGAGTTCCTTCACCTCTGATTTGTTCTGCTGACGTTTAGCTTCCCGATTTGCCCTCCTTTGCTCTGAATTTTCTCCTTGGGTTTCTTGTCGGTTGCTCTGCACCTCACCCTCTTCAAGTTGCAATCGTAAGGCAGTGTTGGTTTGATGAAGGGCATCCATGTCTTTCTGCATCTTATCAATCTTGGCTTGATTTGCGTCATCGGGAGCCACTNACGAGATGGGCTTCAGCATCTATGAGTGAGTCAATATCAGAGAGTTTGTATCTGAGGATAATGAATAATCAACGTATTAATCAAATCGTCCCTTTTACTTGGTAGTGCCGAGTTATTTATAGGCAGGATATTGTCTACAGCTGGGACTCCTTTCAATCTAAGCTCTAATAAGAGTCTGTAGGAATCCATATCTATATTTGATGTAGATGTAGATCTGTTCTAGTTGGTGATCATCTTATGTGGATTGACACCACACATTCATCTTATCTCAAATACTTTCTTATCTTGATATTTTGGACTCAATCTTTCTTTCATGAGAAGATAAAACATTCCCTTCGAACCGGATGATGCTTAGTTCCAGGAGATCCTCGGGGCTATCCTTTGTTTCGGGATATCCTCAAGATTATCCAGCAGGCCTTGATTACTTTCCACACAACCCATTAACTTGCCGGACTTCATAGACTCTCCCAGCCCAAATTCTTAAGCTATGGGCTTTCTAACCGGTAGGGAATATTCCCTAACAACAAGCATTATCATATTTTGTTTTGATTTAATTCTTGCATTTTATAGTTGATTGGGGTGTATTGTACGTTTAGTTATGATTAGCTTAAATGACATTTTAATGCAAGTAATTAATATTTTTATTATTATTTGTTTTGTGTGTAGGAATTGGTTGAAGAAAAAGAAAAGAAAAGCTTGACTTGTCAAGCTTTGTTAAGTTGTTGTACGTGGTAGCCATAGAGAGAACAAAAGAAGAAAAATAAAATTAAAAAAAGAAAAAGAAAATATAACAAAGATGCTTGACAAAATGGGAAGCAAAACAAAGAGCCTTTGTTCTTTCAAAGATGCAGTTACCTTGTAGATGAAAACAAGAAAAAGAGAAGCAGCTCCTTCAATGCAAACATGTGATGGTGTAGAGATGTTACGTAAAAAAAGAGATTTTTGAAGATTTTGTTTTTTCTCTCAAAAAAAGTGTCGCACCACACAAGAGAGCAGGAGTCTTTTTCTTTTGAAGAGGGCTGGACGTGAGGCAGTTAGGGGGGAGGCGATAGTCATGAGTGGCTAATCTTTCAGGTAGGCCTATGGGTGAAACTTAGTATTTTTTATTATATGTTTTTGAGATTATATATTTTGGATGTTCTTTAAAGATAAATGATCGAGTGTTGGGAATGATTTTAATTTGAGAAAGATTTTATGTTGACAAGTTATTTTGATTCATTATCATTTTTGTTTATATCAAATGCTTACTTTATTTGATTTGTTATAATTTGAATTTATAGTAAATGCTTAATCGCTTTTAACATGTCATGAAAATTAATTCTTCAATCAAACTCATGCTCAATCGACTTTTACTTCAAAAAAAAAAAAATCGACTTTAACTTTTAATTAGTGTTTTATTGTTAAATATTCTAATTAAGAGAGTTGATTCTCTACTTAGTAAAATTATAATTATATGTCTCAAAAATGCGTAATAGAATGTTAGGTGGATCTTTGAAACCTTAGTATTTTTCCCATTAATTTTTTCTTAGCTTTATTTTACTTAATTTAGTTTTGTTAATTTAATCACTTAATTGCTCCACTTCTTAGTGGAAAACAAAAACCGAATCATTTTATTTTTCTACACGATATTAGGAATTTTACTCTAGTGTTCACCATTACTTGTGGATCGATCTTAGTCTTACCGATAATTTATTACTTGCGATAGTCTGCATTTGAGTTTTGCAATCTTTTTGACGCGGCATATATATAGAGGAAAAAATATACTTAGCCCCTAAACTTTAAAATGTAACAATGACCATTTCTTTTTTTCTAATTGAATAAGGAAAAAATGCTACTAGGTATATTTTTTTCACTCTTGATCCGAAAGGAAGAAAGAAGAAAGTATGGAGATCCTAAAATCGAAAAAAACTGTGGTCCCTCACAACCGTCCCAAAACGAAATAAAACAATACAAAAATACAAACAAATGTTAGAAAATAAATAATGACCCTTTCAATTACTACTTATTGCAAGTTATACCATCTGGTAACATCTTGCTTTGGAGTAGATGAAAAATGTCACATATGCATCATATGTGACATTTTTTTTTATTGAACTACTCAAATTACTTATAAAAAGTATTAAAACCAAACCACCCTACAGCCTCGTGGACCAAGTGTAGGGCCGCCAGCACCTGTTATGGTTGATTGATTGTTCGATTATCAATTACCACTTCAGTTATTTTTTTAATTAAATTTTAAGGACAATTTAATTACTTCAAATCAGAAGAAACCACGTGTGTCCCGCATTTTTTTTTTTAGGTATATTTTAACCCTAGATACTAATGAATGTATAATTTACAACAAAATGGTAATTAGAGGTTTAAAAAATGGTCATTAGAGGGCAAATGGTATTTTCACCGTATATAGTTCGTTTGCCCTAACTCAGGAACACACAAAACACAATCTTGGATGCCGTGAGTTGTGTGTTAGCGATGGATTTATGTGAAACCGACGTGCCTTGGGATTGTGCTTGGGTGGGACGAAAACCAGAAAGAGGAGACGGCAAGCAGTTCAATAGCATCACATACCATCTCCAAATCTCAACCCAGGTAACCATTCTTCATTCGTTCCACCTTAATTAAGCAACAAGCTTTGTTTCTCAATCAAATCAAATGCTTCGCTTAATTTGCATAAAACTGCCCCAAGAATTGAAGCACAGAGCTTCATCCCTTACCCATGGCCACTTCTTCTCAACCTCCTCTGTCAAACCCATCTCAGAACTCCCTAATTCCAAGAACCCACAATCTGTGACAGTCTCCTTCCTCCAAAACTCATGTGGGTTGTCCTTGGAATCAGCCATTTCAGCTTCCGAGAAGCTCAACATTGAGAACCCAAAGAACCCCAACTCAGTTCTGGACCTGTTGAGAACTCACGGTTTGACTCAGACCCACATTAGAAACTTAATTAGCAGTCGTCCACAATTGCTTTCGGCTGATTTAGAGAATACCCTTAAGCCCAACATGGAGTTGTTTGAATCCTTGGGGTTGTCTT
>FXXK01000799.1:147542-206738 GCA_900184695.1 Betula pendula | reverse complement strand
AAGTGAAAGCTAAGAAGAAAAAAATCAACATAAAGAAATTGATTTGGGGCGGCTTAGTTACTGCTAAAACTTTTGCTCCATTATCTAGAAGTTATATTTTGTAGGTAAAATATCTATTTTTCTTAAAATAATTTTTATTAATAATAGAAACTTATAATAGTTATTTTAATGATCATGATGAAATGATTATCTTTTCAATTGAAATAATAATAATTTTTATATTTCTTATGGCTATCGAAATGATTATTTTAAAGTTAAGGGTCCGTTTGAAATTGTGATTTTAAAAAGTACGATTTTTTGAAAATGTAATTTTTAAAAACATAATTAAATATTTGGCAAAATCGTAATTTAGGCTTTAAAGTTCTGTATTTTCAAAAAAACACCATTTATCTGCGATTTGAAAATGCAGATTTTCTGTGTTTTTAAATCACAATTTAAAAAAAAAAAAACAGTTATCAAATAATCCAGTTTTTGCGATTTGGTTTAAAATCGAACTTATTGTCTACCAAATTGCAATTCCAAACGCACTCTAATTCATTCAATTCTTCCATTATTCATAAAAGCTATTATTTAGAATAGTCATTTCGCGTACCAAATGTGTCATAAAGATTGCATTGGCCGCTCTTCTTCAAGTAAATTTGTTTATAATATAAAAACTCCTTTTTATTATAGAACCATGGTAGATAAAAAGAATATAAATATGAATTTAATTACAATTAAACCTAAATATTAAATATTAAATCAAATTAATATAAAAAAAAATTATGCTCCTTTTATTCCAGCATAAAATGATTTCTGAAAAATATTTTTTGATGTTTAGTGTGACAGAAAATAATAGTCAACAAAAAATATTTTCAGTTTGACCAAAAAAACATATTTAATTTTCGTAAAATGGTTTCTATTTTTTAAAACCGTAAATTATTTTCCAAGTTTGATTATTCCCAAATCGTCAGAACTCCACTAGACCACCGTTGGATATAGTCGGAACTTCACCAGACCTCCGCCGGAACCTTTGCCAGACCACCACTGTCAATGGTAGAACCAAGATTTTTTTGTGGGAGGATGAACTTTTATTTTTATGTATATAACTTGGGAAGACAGACTTATAGAAATACAAAAACACATAAATATTAATACATATAATTATATATCTCACTAGAGTCTGAAAGGAAACTAAATGAATGAAATATTTTAGATTTTTTATGTTGAAAGAGGTGGGCAAAACTAGGAAAAAAAATTAAAGGGGGACACAAATTTTATTTTGGGGGAACAAAAAATCATTTTGGGAGGAAAAATTAATAAAATATGTATATTAAGAATTTTAAACATTTTGGAGAGACATTCGTCCCCCCACCCCAACACATGAGTTTGCCCTGACCGTCGAAACTAAAAATTTTAGGTTAATTTTTTTAAAAAAATTATATTAATATTTGTATGTTGTGAATAAAAATTAATTTTATAGGTTAATATAATTAAATGAAAATATAAAAAGTCTTTGTGATTTTTTATATGCACCAAACATATTTTTAAACAAAAAATTTTTATGCCGAAACAAGCGGATCGTTATAATCTAACATTCCCATCAAGGAAGTAAATAAAATTTCCCTTTCGAATTCTCATATGACTGACTTTGGTTGGTGGAATATTTCAGAATGGCACCGATATGAAGTGATCAGCTGGCGAGACCCAAAAGTTGCCAAAATCTTTCT
This sequence comes from Betula pendula, assembly GCA_900184695.1. Lineage (NCBI taxonomy): Eukaryota > Viridiplantae > Streptophyta > Magnoliopsida > Fagales > Betulaceae > Betula > Betula pendula. The sequence continues at coordinate 205,029 of FXXK01000799.1, read as the reverse complement.
TCTGTTTGGTCAGGAGGAAAAAAGGGTTGAATTGTTAAATTCTTCGGCCCAACCAAAAGCTGCATGAAGAAAATATAGCTCAAAAATAGAGAAAATGTAAAATCTAATGACCAATGTGAACATTGTACCATGCTGCTTAAATAGTTTATCTATATATGTTTCTGCTTCTTCATTAATTTACGAAGAATAAAAACCTTTGGAAGCCATGAACATTGTGTCTACATTACTTGTAATTATTTAGAATGCTGGTTAATTTACTCATTAATTAAGTGAATTACCTTCAAATTATTTAGTAAAAAATTTTTAGTCCCTATTGGTCAATGATCATACGTTAACGAACAGAGACAATGAATGGTGATTTATAAATAGTACTTTAGTTATCTTGAGAGTCAAAGCATTTTATATTGATCGAGGTTGAGTTCACTTATAAAGCATTGTCTAAAAAACAAAGAAGAAAAAAAGAAAAGAAAGCAATCCATGGCTCCATTTCTTTCTAGGTAAAATGAGTTTTTTGTAGGAAAATATTTTGAGGAGAAAATTGATTATTTTTCGGTGTCTAGTTACGAACATAAAAATGGTATGTAAAACATTTGCTAATGTTTGGCTAAAAACATCACCATCCCCATAAATCACTGTCAACGGTCAGCCCACCACCTACACACAAAAAAAAAAAAAATAAGAAGATAGTTAATGTCGTTTATTATACCAACGTTAATCTACGTTATTTGTTATAAAAGACGTTAAAAATGTACTGAAGCGAGGAAGTAAATGCGAGCGTACAATTCACGTCATTTACGAGGACAATTGACATTAAAGTTACGTTCACGTCGTTTAGAACAAGCAAGCGTTGTAGGAAAAAAGTTACTTGGCGTTTATGTGTTACACGATGTCAAAATTAAAATCGTTTACATTTTGAAGTATGCGCCACACTTTTCCTTTTTTCCTAATTCTCTCCCGCTATCAGTGTATTTTCTTATACATCTCAATCTCTCTCTCCCTTGCTTCCGATGCCATCACGACGCCGATGACACCATTCTCGCATCCAACGTGCCGGCAACCTCTCCCATACAAACTTCGTAAAGGTAGTATCTTTGGTGTTTTGTCCATTCAAATCATATATATATCGAACGAAGTTTAAGTTTTTTTTACCTTGTATGTAGAGGTGAGCAAAACCCGACCCTACCTGCGATACCCGCCCAATCCTACCCGCCCCAACCCGAAAAATTTGAATTTTTAGGGTTTAATCGCGGGTTCGGGTTGGCTTTTTGCAAATCCGCGCGAGTCGGGTCGGGTTGCTTTTTTTTTTTTTTTGAAAATCACGAGTACTCGACCCGACCCGCGATTTGTGATATACTATAAATAGTTTATAGTTTATTAGTTTTATGTGCTATAGGGTTGGATTGGATTCCATCATTTTATGTATTGCATTTTTTAGATAGGTTGAATTTGATGCTAGTGTTTAGTGACTATAATATCTTTATTTATGAATCTTTTCATCTTTTGTTGAATTTTGAATTTAATATTAATTTAAATGTTTCCTTGAATTTGTTGAACTTTTGATAGTTGATGTACATTTATTGATTTATTGAATATTATTTTATGCTCTTTTTATATTTTATAGTTGATGCACTTTTATGAACATTATATTTTATTAGTATTATTATTTAAATGAGTATTGATTTTGATGAATGTGATTTTAAGTCTATTTTTTAAATGAGTTTAGGTTTTTTTCATTTCATGTACAAATAAAAATTAGGCAGAAAATTGTATATTTGAAAATTGGGCCAAAAATTAAACTTTATCAAGCAAAAATAAGTTTAGAGCATTTTTTTGACAAAAAAAACCCAATTAAAATAAACTAAATATGAGCCCAATAAGAATTCTGATTTATACCCGACCCGCACTCATACCCGCCCGCACCGCAAACCCGAAACCCGGCGGGTTGCAATGGAAACATGCGGGTTGCGGGTTGAATTTTTTCAAACCCGCACCCCGCGGGTCGGGTATCGAATACCCACGATAACCGACCCAAACCGACACGTGTTCACCCCTACTTGTATGTCTAAACCAATTATATATGAGAGGCATGCATGATGCTTGAGCTAGACGTTTTCTATTTCTCTCAATGGATAGTTTGTTTCTTTTTGGATATTTGGCTGTTTAAACGTTTTGGTTCGGATGGTTTTATGCTTATTTTAGCCTTGTACATGTTTGGTTTGTAAGAAAATTTCCTATACGACCTATATGTCACGTGTGTATATAGTTTATTATCTTTATTGATAAAGATTATGGTGTACAGTAATTTATTCCACAATATGTTAATTAAGGTTATGAAATCAACTGTAATTATAAATTGATCTAATTGCAATTAAATTGATTTTATATCAAATCAATTTATTCCTTGATGGAATGAATAATTAAAGTCTATAATTAATTGAGGGTCCCTGACCTAGCCTATAAATATATAATTTGTGTATTCCATCAATACGGCTTAAGATTAAAAATAGTTATATTCAAAAAAAAAAAAAAGATTAAAAATAGGTCAAAAGATACCTCTACATTATATTATTGTTATTAGAGTTTCGTTTCAAAGGTTATTTGGTTTGCTTGACCAAACATGACTGAAGGTAATTTTAAAACTATTTTACTTTTCCGCTGCGTATTTAGCTTAATAGATTGTGAACATGGTTTTGTATTGATAATGCTGTCTTTATATAATGACCTTGGGTCATTTAATTTGATCATCAAATGCAAAGCCCTTTCACTTCTTGGCTTGATGACCATTAAGATTTGTTAAACATAAACCCTGCCCTTGGGTAATACCCTGGTTTATTTGGCTTATTGCACTTCTTGGATACACCATTATATTGATCGAGATTAATAATAAGAAAGATGCAGTGAGATAATTTGGTTGAAAATACCTTTTGTAAGAAGGAAATTTTCTTTATGATTTTTTATGGTCCTTTTTTTTTGTCGTTTTTCCCATTTATATTCCAAGCATCCTGTCCAATTTTTCAAATTTTCATAATGTTCTCTAGAATGCTAGTTAAACTAACTAATAACAAAAAAAGAAGAAAAAAGAAGAGAGAGTTAGCTTCAAAGTCTCAGATCCGAGAAAGAGGATTAATAAGATCAGAGACTTTAAAAGTTGAAAAACTAGTGAGATCAAAATTTGCCACAAGTTTGAAACCCGGAATATTTGGGGGGAATATTCCAGGGATCCTTCCAAAGCCAGGAGGCAGCAGAGCAATAGAAGCATCCAATTAACAAGCCCCTTGTCTTTGAGATATTTTTTTCTTGAGAGCCTTAATTAACCCATAAGAGATCTTCATCTTTTAAAATTTTGCAACCCAACTTTGCTAGAAGGACTTTATTGTGGCTCTTCATCGATTTTATGTTAAAGTATTTAATTAAGAGTAATTATACAAGCTATCTTCTATGTTTACCTTGTGTCAATCAAAAGTGACGTGACTTTTAAAATCACTATTAGATCAAAAGTCAATAATCATCAATAATAAATTCAATGGTAATTTTAAAAGTCACATCACTTTTGTTTGACATAAGGTAAACATAGAGGATGACATATATAATTACTTTTTAATTAAATGATTAAATTTTTATTTTTCTTAAAAGCTTAAATTTTTTGGACAAATGATAATTTAATTTGGTATAAAAACCAAAGGTCTTTAATTCAACCTTGTATTCATTATTCACCTTAAATTTCAATTAAAATATTTCACGTATTAGGCATCATCTATTAAAAAAGAGTTTAAACCCACACATGAATTGACAAATAGTAATTTTCACATCTTAGTCCTAGACCTCCCATATGCTTGGGAGTGCATACTTACTTTGGACCAGCCTGAGACTCTCCTTAGGATTCTCTTCTTAATTTCTTCAAAGACCCTTTTTGTTGCAATGGATAGAAATATATAGGAGGTCCTAAATACAATTATCATTCACCGCATGATATCATTCACTGCTTCTTGAATTAGCAGTAATTATAATCAACTTAATTAAAGCTCAAAACATTTATAACATATCAAAACACTTTTCGAATACAAAATAAATAAATAAAAAATCCTTAAAAAGCATGCATTAACAGCAGCCGCATTTTTCGCGTGTCACACAAAAAGGAAGTTAGGATACTCGATCTCACGTGTCGCTTTCATTTTCTTTTAATGGGGTCCAAATCCAATAATCCAATGTGCCACACGTGTTGCACATGCTGGCCCTTAGATTGGTAAAGCCAGGGCGGTGGCAACGGCATCACCGTTGATCCAAGCGGTGGCTAAAACTACAAGCTTATCGTCTTGAATAATTAATGATTTCCTANGTAATAACTTATAACCTTTCCCAAAACGTAGCCTTAGCTTCAAAGTCTCAGATCCGAGAAAGAGGATTAATAAGATCAGAGACTTTAAAAGGAGAAAAACTAGTGAGATCAAAATTTGCCACAAGTTTGAAACCCAGAATATTTGGGGGAATATTCCAGGGATCCTTCCAAAGCCAGGAGGCAGCAGAGCAATAGAAGCATCCAATTAACAAGCCCCTTGTCTTTGAGATATTTTTTTCTTGAGAGCCTTAATTAACCCATAAGAGATCTTCATCTTTTAAAATTTTGCAGCCCAACTTTGCTAGAAGGACTTTATTGTGGCTCTTCATCGATTTTATGTGAAAGTATTTAATTAAATCATTAAAAATTTTTTTTTAAAAAGCCTAAATTTTTTGGACAACTGATAATTTAACTTGGTATCAAAACTAAAGGTCCTTAATTCAACCTTGTATCCATTGTTCACTTCAAATTTCAATTAATATATTTCACGTATTGGGCCTTATTTATTAAAAGGAAGTTTAAATATGCACATAAAGTGACAAATAGTGATTTTCACATCTTAGTGCTAGACCTCCCATATGCTTGGGAGTGCATACGTACTTTGGACCAGCCTGAGACTCTCCTTAGGATTCTATTCTTAATTTCTTCAAAGACCCTTTTTGTTGCAATGGATAGAAATATATAGGAGGTCCTAAATACAATTATCATTCACCGCATGATATCATTCACTGCTTCTTGAATTAGCAGTAATTATAATTAATTTAATTAAAGCTCAAAACATTTATAACATATCAAAACACTTTTCCAATAAAAAAAAATTAAAAAAAAAATCCTTAAAAAGCATGCATTAACAGCAGCCGCATTTTTCGCGTGTCACACAAAAAGGAAGTTAGGATACTCGATCTCACGTGTCGCTTTCATTTTCTTTTAATGGGGTCCAAATCCAATAATCCAATGTGCCACACGTGTTGCACATGCTGGCCCTTAGATTGGTATAGCCAGAGCGGTGGCAACGGCATCACCGTTGATCCAAGCGGTGGCTAAAACTACAAGCTTATCGACTTGAATAATAAGTAAATTAATGATTTCCAACAATTTTTAGAACAAAAAAATGTCAAAGGAGTAGAATTTTTATTTTTTATTTTTTGTGTAAGTCAAAGGAGTAGATTGACAAACCTCTAGGAGATCGATCGAGCAGGTGGAGACAGTTAATTAAGTATATGATATCTATATATTCTAATCTGCTATATTAATTAATTACTTAAGGCTCCTTCCTCTTGAGGCAAACTCGTGAAAAAAAAAAAAAAAAAAAAAATTCTCAAAGCTTTCTGGACATTATCATAGATTCTATTTTTTTTTTTTTTTTTGGCCAAAGCTCATGGGGTAAAATGAGATTAGTTAAGATTGGTTCTAATTAAAAACTTTTAACCCCCATATCCTTACAATTAATGTCAGCTAGCTTTATGAATATTTGTTTAGGGGGGTCACCTTCATATTTAATCCCATATATAATTGACTCCCACAGCAATGTTTGTTTTTGAGCTAACTCTATAATCTATTGAATTACATATATATATATATATGAAATATTATTTGACTGCAAAATTTATTGTGTATATATAATCACTTACATCTTGAGGGTCATGTTTAATTTGCTTGCCATGCACCGTCTCTAATAGATTTACATCGGGTTCTTGACATGGTCTTATCTCATTTCCTGTATGAATAATTTTTTTTTTTAAAAAAATCAAATCGAAAAACCTACCAGCTTCTGATTTGGCCTGTTCAACCACCGGACAAATGGGAAGGTTTTGGTTATGCGGCATATCACGTAACTTGTACATTTTTCCATGATTTTGCTTCACCAACTTCTATGGTAGATCCAGAAATAGCAAATATAAAATTAAAGTTTGGCATATGGTTGATCATGAAAATCAAAATAATTCAATTCATAGAAAAATTATTGCCTCAAAACTAACAATTTTAACCCAATTAAGGGTTTTGAGTCAAGTGGTGATCAAAGTATTGGACTTGGTGATATTCTCATCAACAATAATGTTCAAATATCTTTGGATGCAAACAATTTTTTCAAAATACACCAACGATGAAGCCAAGTTTTATTCGATCCGTGTGGAAAAGTCGTGTACATGTTTGAGGTTTGTCCTCTAGGAGTGAGTATACAAAATGGCCTTACCATGGGATTTCTCGTAAAATAAATTAAAATTTAAAAATTTAAAAATAAATAAATAAAACCAATATCAACATATGCTGTCATGGTACATATCATCTGGAATTGCTGATCGCATTTATTTTAGACTTACTGATGATTTCAATCAAGATTACAAGGTATACATACATATAGGCCAGGGGTGTTAATTAGATACATCGACGAAGAATATTAAGTAAACGAAAACTACATAAAAAGAACTTGCAATTAAGGTAATTAATAGGAAGAAACCTAGCTAGTTAGAGAAATATATATATAATCATACACTCGTGCATCTCCTCTTAACAGCATGAGACACGATCCTAGGAAATTGGAAGCTTGATTGAAAGAAGGACTCCAACTCTTCACGCCTTGTGGTTTCAAAGAAGTGCAGCTCTGTCCCTGTCCATTTCCTCTTGTTCACAAATACTCCTGCTCGTTTCCGTGGTGTCGGAGGGCAGCTCTGGACGGTCGGAATTTTGTAATCACCGGAAGTTGGTGTTCGATACCCTTCGTCATCATCATCTTCTTCCTTTGGAAATTGAAGTTTTGGTAGATTTTTCTCGGAGGTATTGTCCTTGGACATGATGGAGAGATGAAAGAGATATTATGGATCGATGCAGGAAGTTGGAAAGAGTTGGAACTTAGGAAAAAAAAAAGTACAAGAAGTTTAAAGAAGTGATGGAAAATGTGGTTGAGAGAAAGGTTGACAAATTTGTGGTGTCTATATACTATATATAAATGTACCTATATATACATATTTGATCTTTCTTTGTTAAAACTTTTCCCTACTGCCGTTCGCACCTTCTTCTCTTGTGTTCCTCCTTTTTATACCATCTGATCTTTTTCTATATTTTCTTCGTTTCAAATAGTTCACACACACTTCATAATGATGATGTGGCATGAGCTAATTAATTGAGCTAGATTTTTTTTTTTTCTTTGAAGCGGGTGTGAAAATGAATTTATTCTATATATACAACCAAGAGCCAAAGTGATTAGAACAACAAAAATGCACTGCATGAAAAGTATAGATAATTAATAAAAGAGTAATATTACTATTTACACCGATTATTTAAGGTCAAGTTTTTTTAATTTATTTTTAAGTGATTGATATAGGACGCTATTTAAAATACGTTAAGATAGTCGGTGTGCAATTTATATAATAAACAGGTGTGAAAAATATCGTTATTCTTTGACATTTTTTTTTTTAAAAAAAAGCTATCCAATTAGACTTTTTATCTCCTATATCTGCACCGGATCTGATTAAAACTCTCCGACCTGCAGAGCATCGCATGGGATACGATGCAATGGTCCCTTATCCTCTCTCTCTCTCTCTCTCTTTTCAACTGTCATATCAGAACTCTTCCTTTCTTGCTTGTATGTATCTGTAAAACGGACTTTTAGCGGCATTGGATACCTTTTAGGACACTGCCAAATGATTTCTAAGTTGACGAGATACATAGAATTCCTTAGAAAACATCCCGTGCAACAATTTCTTCTATCTGATCACCTACCTTATCAATATCCACTAATCAAACTTTACCAGCACGGCTATGGAATGGGCATTCATGTAATATCCATAATGGGTTCTAAGGGTTTGGAAAGACCCATTGATGATTGCTTGGTACAATTTTGTAAAATACGTAAGATTTGGACGATTTTGCTAAATCAAGAAACTCCAACCGATGAAGCTGCCCGCTGAAACAGGACGAAGGAAATGTATGTACGCAACAGTACTTGCAAGGAAGAGAGCAGTTTCCTTTTTCTTTTTCATCTGATCATTACAGTTTTTTCTGTTACCTTTTTACAAACCTAGGTACCAAATATATACAGATACGTAGTTACATTTACAGTGGCTGCTGGCTGGTCCCCAATTTGTAGGCTTTTGGTGAAGTTTCGTAAATGAATAAAAAAACAAAGTATGTACTACATTTCAAGCATACACGTGTTTCGATAGTAACATATGATTTGTCTTAAAAGTACTTGAAGTTGATGACAAAAAATATAGTTGGTTTAATCAATGGTGGCACGAGGATTTTGGTTCACCGATCTAAGGCGAGATTAAGAAGAGATAGAATTGAAAAATAAATTGATTAAAAATATATTTAAAAAAAAATCTAAATAAGTGTAAAACAATTTTTTTTTTTTTTCCAAATTTTTCATGTAGTTTTAGGGTGCGTTTGGGTAAGCGATTTCGTAGACAATAAGTGCGATTTTAAACCAAATCGTAAAAACTGAATTGTTTGGGAACTACGATTTTAAAAAATTGCGATTTGAAAACGCAGAAAATCTGCGATTTCAAATCGCAGGTAATGAGGTGCTTTTTTGAAAACGCAGAATTTTAAAACGCTAAATTGCGATTTTAAATGCCAAACTGCAATTTTGCCAAACGCTAAACTACGTTTTCAAAAATCACGTTTTCAAATCGCACTTTTTAAAATCGCTATTTTTAAAATCGCACTTTTTGAAATCGCAATCCCAAACAAGCCCTTAACCACAATTTTACCTTATTTTTGGCCTTTTCTTATCACATGATTAATTAAGTTGTAATGAAACTGATTATAATTAGTTTAGTTGATACTATGGTCATGAGTTTGTAAATTCTCATAAAAAAAATTGTAAAATTACTTTAATAACCATTTGGACCAGTCGATTAAATTTGTTGTTGGTGAAATTAAAAAAAAAAAAGTATATATTAAACTTACAAAAAAAATAATGGAATTGAAACCAAACCAGAATGGGCTGAAATACAAAAATCTAGTTTTTTTTAAAAAGGAATTTCAAGCCATCTGCAATTGGCAAAGCCTAGAAAACAGTGTAAATAGACATTCTCTTTTGATTTGTCTCCTCCATATATAATAGAATAGCCTAAGTGTTCGTTATATAACTCAGACCAAATTGACTAAATCTACACAAGTGGTCTCAAAGTACTATAACAGAAAAATAAAAAATAAAACATCCTTTCTTTAGTCCGAAATCTCTCAAGTGCTCGAATAGGTTTGCAATCTTGTTATGATATATTGCAATATATTTATAGACCCATTGGGCCTTCTGAAGTTAATAATTAACCCAATTAATCTAATAATAAATCAATTACTATGTTTACAGATGAATGAGATTCAACATCATTGTTGGACCATTATTCATATGGGATTTGCTATATATTCTCTTTTTATCATTCTCTCATTTTTCAATTTTTCAAAATTATTATTGAATTTGTGAATCCTATATAGGTCCACACATGAAACCTAAATATCCAATAGTAATTTTAAAAAGTAGAATGATAAAAAAGAAAATAATGTAGCATTTTTCTATTCAAATCATGATCAGTTATGCAAGTTTCATGCACCAAAAAGCTTTTGAAAGAGCTGAGTTGTTGTTCTTTATATATAAAACCGTTCATGTGTAACATTTACACCTTTGTGGTCATATAATCAAAACTTTAGCAAAAAATTCTCCCTACGTTTGGGCGGAGGAGGGAGAACCTCTCCCTTCTCCTTCCCCCTCCCCTTCTTGTTGTTTCAGAAGTAATAATTGTTTCTCTAGAAGCTTTTTTCTTCTCATTGGAGGATTTATCCACCTTTTTGGAGGTTTTTTCCCAGTACTGCAGTTTTTGCCGACTTTATCTCCACCACCAGTTGGCCGGATTCCGCCTCTTCTCGCCATTCATGGCCCTAGATCTGTATTTGGGAGTTTTTGGTTTTAGTTTTTCAAAACCAGGTCTGGAAACCTTAGAGGGCTCCACCACCTCAAACGTCCATCCACCATGGTCATAAGTTCCTCCATCTCTTTCTGCCGTTAGTCGTGCCCTCGTCAGTTGGTAGATTTGCTTGGTCCTTTTTTTTTTTTCCTGTTACTGTTGCCCTGGCCTTTATGGTCGAAGATGAGTAGTTTTGGTGTGGTAGGCTATCTCTCATGACCGAGTTAATAAAAACTGGTGTGAAATTAGGCTACCCATGTTGTAGATTTAGTTTACTCGAAGCAAATATATTTTTTCCTTAATGTTCTACATGAATGTGCGGAAGATGATGTCATAGTTAGGTTTTCATGTTCTATAACTGTGTAAATTCATAACTTTGTGCTATGATTATCTGTATTTTTTATTATTTATGGTAGCTTAATCATAATTTGTAAGAGTATTTTGCTCATCTATTATCAATATGATGAAAGATTCATACTCAAATATTTACACATTTTAGGAATGAAATGTAGTTAATTGATTTATAAAGGCCGCTAGATTTGGCCCATCCAATTTGTTTTCTTATGTAACTGATTCCTTAGAAAAGGAGGGGGACAATGTCATTAGTAATATTTTAGGATTTTTAGAAAGGGGGATTAATAATCCACATTTTCAAGGGAATGTGAATTTCGTCCCTAGTGCCTTTTTTATTTTTTTGGGAACGTGGATTGCTCTCCAGATGTTGGAATCTACATTTCCTTAAAGAATGTAGTACATATTTGGTGCATGGAATTGTCATTTCTTTAGGAATATGGATAGTTATTACTAGGAATATAAGGAGTTGGTATGGAATTACCCTTCATATTTTTTAGTTTGTATTCTCTCACTAGAATTGAATCATAATTATTAAAAGAGAAATATTATTTTTTCACTTCTCGTCAATCTCCAAAACTCTATATATATATATATTTTAAATTCACCATTGAATCTGTAAGATTTACGTACATGTGGGTCTTACATTCAATGATTAATTAAAAAAAATATAAATGGAAGATGGATGAGGATGGAGGAATAACAAATCTCTTCTTTTATTGATCCAACAAGTAAGCAAAAGTGGCACACACCTTTTTTAAACCATATGTTCTAGGGGTGTATATGCGAGTGGTTATTAACCACCTAATAATCGTTAACTGCTTTTGTAAGTGGTTGAAAAAAAAATTGCTAACTGCTTAAGGCGAGGCGGTTAGCAATTTTTGAAGTAGGTGGAAGCGGTTAATAATTGCTAACCGCTTACCTTTATATATATATATATCAAAACGATGTCGTTTTGGTATGTTTGATATAGAGTTTTCATTTTTTAAGTTTAATGAAATTGATCTTTATTCATAAAAAATAATAACAATAATATTCTTGAGCTTTATTTGAAGCCTTCTACTTATTTAAAAAGGGTTAAACACATTTTCAGTACCTGTGATTTGCGTCAATATCAAACGCGTTACCTCGGGTTCAAAAAGTATTACAGGTGGTCATGTAATTAACATAACTACCAAATTAGTATTCCTGTCAGGATTTCGTCTAAAAAGTTAACGGAGCGCCACGTCACATACTAATTAAAATGCGAAAATTAGGAATTCAGTGAGCCAGGTTTGAAAGCTAGAAAAATAATAAATAATTAAAACTTAAAAACAAAAACACCAAAAAAAAAAAAAAAAAAAAACCAAATTTTTTAAAAACTATGGGGGGTCCGGTCATTCCCATTTTGGCTAAGGGGTGGTTCAGCCACCCCTAGCTTGCAAAAAGGGGTGACCGATCTGGGGGTGGCAAGGCCCTTGGGGGTGGTTCGGCCACCCCCAATTACAAAAGGAAGTGGCCGAAACCACCCCAGGCTAAACAGGGGTGGCCTGCCACCCTCATTAGCTCTTTGGGGTAGTTTGGCACCCCCAAACTAGCTGGTCTGAGGTGGTTTCGGCCACCTCCTTTTGAATTTGGGGGTGGTTTCGGCCAGCCCCATAGTTTTTTAAAAAAAGTTTGGTTTTTTTTTTTTTTTTTTTTTTTTTTTTTGTGTTTTTGTGTTTTTTTAAAGTTTTATTATTTTTCTGGCTGACGTGGCATTCAAACCTAGCCCATTAGACACGTGTCGCATTTTAATTAGTGGTGACATGACGCTCCGTTAACTTTTTGGACGGAATCTTAACAGAAGTACTAACTTGGTAGTTATGTTGACTACAGGTACCACCTATGATACTTTTTGAAACCGAGGTAGTTGTTTGATATTGACGCAAACCACAGGTATTGAAAAGGTGTTTAACCCATTTAAAAAATGCCTAAAACTATCTAAAATAGGCCCTAAAAATAGACTCAATGAAGACATAAAACACCAAATTAGGCCCATTTTTAAAAAGCGAATATGTGTTGCGATTATGAGTTTCAATAACCGACAGCCAATGATTATTTTAAAACTTCTAATCACCTAAGATGGAGTGGTTGCAGTTATAAAAATTTGATAACCGCCTAAAGCGATTATCATTAATTACATCCACTTGTACGCCCCTAATTTGTTATAACCCAATTAACTAAAGCACATATATCTAAGCCGGTACTTGCAATCTCTTGGATTGAGACTTGCAAATCTCGTTGTGCCGATATTCAGAATTAATCCCCTGAAAAAGAGAAACATTTAAAAAGAAGAAGAAGAAGAAGAAGAAGTAGTAGTAGTGTAAAACATAGATAAAACCTTCTCTGGAAACATAAACAAAGATTATGACATACTAAAATAAAGACTAAACCTGACTGCATAAACCCCTAAAACTAAGGACACAAATCCTCTCTATTTCTTTTGTATCTATTCATGGTCAAGATTTAAATATAGTATATCTAACAATATACATGATATCACATTATTTAAATTTTTTTAAAACGTGTCAACATAAACAGTATAGAGCCTATTATGTTCATCAATCTCTTTGATTGAGACTATGTGAATAATATAATCCCCTTTTCTTTAATCATTTATTTATCTGTTGATTCACGATTTGCTCTGTGGAGTGACTAGTGAGTAAATTAAATAATCAACCACAATGATTTTTTAGACTCTGTTAGGCGAGTCAGATAATTGGGCCGTGCGGCCGAATCATGCCCACCATGCAGCCAACCCAGATTGGATACTCCATCACCAGGCCCACCGCTCAAGCCCAAGTATCTGAAAGTTGGGTTTACAAGTTCCAGATATATAGCAGCCGGCATATTATAATGACCCACATATAGGGTTGTTGATAACTTGGAGGCTAAGAAAAAAAAATGGTTAACCCATTTATACTATGCATTTTATTCTCGTTTATTTATTTTTAGAATTAATCATGTGGTACACCGAGTAATGATAGGGACTATTTTTTTTTAAAAAAAAAAAATTGATGTATCTTTTAAAATTATCATTGAATTTAGATTATATCACTAATGAATTTTATTTTAAAAGTTACATCAACTTTGAAGAAATAAAAAAACAGTCTATAACATTACTCATAGCACACTTTATCAATTTGTTGAGCTAACTATTATTTTGAATTAATAAAACAGTAAGATATGATTTATTTTATTGACAAAATTTGCCTTTATATGTAAAGGTGTCTAGAGTACCAGGAATAAGAATTCATGACAATTATTTATTCGAATTACTAGTAGCAATTTGGGCAAGTAATATGAGATAGCTCAGATGGAACTCACATATTTGGGTAGGTAGCTGAGCAACCTAAAATTTATTTAGGCAGATGAATCTCATATGAATTCTCTCACATTACCTATCTAAATTATGAACAATTCGAACAAATAATTGATGTAGATTCCGATTAGTCTACAACAGGCCTCGAGACTATAAATTCTTAGAGAATATTACGTTTTTTTTTCTCATCTTTTTATTTTTCAAAATTATTATTGAATTTATGAGTTTTATATGGGTCCACATATGAGACTCTATAGATCTAATAATAATTTTAAAAAATAAAATAGTATAAAAAAGATACCAATAAATCTTATGAACAAGTAGATCCAAGAACCAACATTGAGGCTTAAAAGTGACAGTTAATTGTGGGCAAGAATGTTTATTAGTACTTGGTAGTGTTTAGCAGCCAAAGCACAAGAATCTTTAGGACAGCTGGGTAACACTAAAATGGCCCTACTAGCATGTTTTACGCGTCAGCTTAATTTGTTTGATTCCCTTTTTAGGACAAGACTAATATTATTACCCTTTTTCTCACAGTTTGCATAACGGATCGATTTGCATAAATTCACCGCCCTTTCAAATGGGAAATAAATAGATGTTTCCCCATTTTTAAAAAAAAATTAAAAATTAAAAGTATTCCATTTATAATCCCAGCAAATTAAGACAGACGAGAATTAATCACATGCTTAAAAAACAAAAAAAAAAAAAAAAAACAGAATACATTCACGGAAACAAGTGTTCACATTGTGCAAAAGGGAGTACTTTTATAAATGCACATCATCATCATTAGCATCATTCATCATCACCCTAAAACTCATAATTCATTTCCATGGCGGATTCCCAATTTATAAATCACACATAATAGTGACACAACATGGTCACATTATGATAGTGGAGCCTAAAGATGGGAGAGTCGAAAAATTAATTGATCTCTTTTTTTTTTTTTTTCCTATTCAAGAAAATTAATTGATATTGTGTCCTTGTGGGCGGAAAGAAATTGACTTCTTGCTAAAATGCCCAGGTTGTCTAAACCGCAATTTAATCCCAATACCAAATCCAAAAGTTTAGAGTGAGTATTTCTCCCCACTTGTCTTTATAAGGGACCAGTCATGCACACCCTTTTTTTTTTTGTGGCAATTTAGTTACTAAGGTCATTGGAAGAGTCGAGACGGCAGAAAATTCTCAAGGCAACTTGGAGAACTCCGTCGCCTTCACAAACCCTTTTCTTTAGCAAATTAGTGACGACCTTTATCAAGAGTGTTTGTGTTTGTTCTCCGTCACTATCATAAGATCGTTCTAATAAATTTTAAAAAAATCATAGTTTTGTTTGATGACCATAGGGTTTTTTTTTTTTTTTTTTTTGGAAGTGAACTTTCATTCCATCATTTATAAAATCAAATAATTAAATAAAATAATATAGCAGTGCGTGGATATAAATATATATGATATATATATATACCTATATACATATTGTATATAGTAATTTTCACCTACATTGTTTATCAGGAAAAGTAGTAAATAGCAGTGCGTGGATATATGTAAAACGTCGCATTTATTGGAGGCGTTTACAATAAACGCAACGGATTGTGGATACATGAAAAAGATTGCATTTATCGGATGCGTTACAAATAACGCGTCGGATTTTAGATATTAAATATTGTATTTATCATGGCGTTAACCAAATGATGTTTATTTGAAAAACAAAAAACAAATATCAATCTTTTTTTTTTTAACTCTAGTTGACTTGCATTTATCCAGGACATATCATTTTGGGAGGGTGAAATCTAGCTCCTTTTCTTTTTTTTTCTTTGGAAGCTTCTCTGGACAACGGCCAAAATTCATCTCCCAACTTTCCATCTTTTTCTCCTCTTGAAAAGGTAATAAAAATGTTCAAACCCCTTACTTTATGGGAGATATTATTTTAACTAAAGAAAATCCAACCACACTGTCGACAAAAGAACAGTTTCATTTAACGTCCCTTTCTTCACTGGTCGAACCAAACTACATTCTAGCCAAGCAATCTCCCTTTTTTTTTTTTTTTTCTTTTTTTTTTAGATGAGATGAAAACAAAAACATTACAGATGATACACGTGCAATTGATTGTAATCTCCTACTCCCTCCCCACCATTCATAGCCCCATCCCTTTCTTTTATTAATCCCTTTTCACTATATATACACTGTTATAAGATCGGGGACCCAGATCATGCACACCCTTTTTTTTTTTGTGGCAATTTAGTACTAAGGTCATTGGAAGAGTCGAGACGGCAGAAAATTCTCAAGGCAACTTGGAGAACTCCGTCCGCCTTCACAAACCCTTTTCTTTAGCAAATTAGTGACGACCTTTATCAAGAGTGTTGTGTTTGTTCTCGTCACTATCATAAGATCGTTCTAATAAATTTTAAAAATCATAGTTTTGTTTGATGACCATAGGTTTTTTTTTTTTTTTTTTTTTGGAAGTGAACTTTCATTCCATCATTTATAAAATCAAATAATTAAATAAATATATATAGCAGTGCGTGGATATAAATATATGATATATATATTGATACCTATATATGTATATAGTAATTTTCACTACATTGTTTATCAGGAAAAGTAGTAAATAGCAGTGCGTGGATATATGTAAAACGTCGCATTTTGGAGGCGTTAACAATAACGCAACGGATTGTGGATACATGAAAAAGATTGCATTTATCGGATGCGTTACAAACACGCGTCGGATTTTAGATATTAAATATTGTATTTATCATGGCGTTAACCAAATGATGTTTATTTAAAAACAAAAAACAAATATCAATCTTTTTTTTTTTAACTCTAGTTGACTTGCATTTATCCAGGACATATCATTTTGGGAGGGTGAATCTATCATCCTTTTTCTTTTTTTTTCTTGGAAGCTTCTGGACAACGCCAAAATTCATCTCCCAACTTTCCATCTTTTTCCTCCTCTTGAAAAGGTAATAAAAATGTTCAAACCCCTTACTTTATGGGATATTATTTTAACTAAAGAAAATCCAACCACACTGTCGACAAAAGAAACAGTTTCATTAACGTCCCTTTCTTCACTGGTCGAACAAACTACATTCTAGCAAGCAATCTCCCTTTTTTTTTTTTTTTTCTTTTTTTTTTAGATGAGATGAAATACCAAAAACATTACAGATCGATACACGTGCAATTGATTGTAATCTCCCTACTCCCTCCCCACCATTCATAGCCCATCCCTTCTTTTATTAATCCTTTTCACTATATTATGACTGTTTATATATCGTACTCTGTTTTGGCCTTGCCTTGAAGTTATGTCAAAACACCTGTCAATTGAGATTGTAGTTGTCATTGTTGTTATTGTTTTTTCATCCTACTAAATTCCATGTTTTGTCATTTCGCTCTTCAATTAGCCGGTTGAATGGGTTGTATTTACAGCAATTAAAAGTTGTTGATTGGGTTGTATTTAGGCTATGGATAGAAGACCCTTATCTAAAATTATCTGTGTAAAGTCTCCCTCCTCTGTATCAACCTCTATTTTGTATTAATGTTCAACTTCAAGACACGGACAAAATAAGCTTCCTTTTTCAGCTGCACGTATATTCTCTCACCACAAGTTTGTTTGTTCAATTGGAGAAGTCGATCTCTGACATCGTTGCTTTCTAAATGGGAAAGTGGGGTGTTGTTATTTTCTCTCTTCTGTTTTTTTCTCCTCTGTTTCTTGGAAGAATTGCAGTAGCTTTAAGAACAGAAGGATCAGAGGAATGGGGATATGTCGAAGTCAGACCCAGTAAGCAAATGGTTCATAATTGTATAAATTTTCGTTCTTTTTTTTTTTTTTCTTCTTTTTAATTTTCTCAAATGGAGTGTTGATATTTACACAGAAGCCCACATGTTCTGGTGGCTTTACAGAAGTCCCTACAGAGTTGAGGATGCCTCCAAGCCATGGCCTATCATCCTTTGGTTGCAGGGCGGCCCTGTGAGTATTTTTTTATACTAGTTTTGAAAATGAATGAATCCCCAGATATGATTTTCATATTCATACTTACTCTCCTCATCTAATTTGCTCCTTTTTTTCTGCAAAATCAGGGAGCTTCAGGAGTTGGGATAGGGAATTTTGAAGAGGTTGGGCCATTAGACACCGATTTGAAGCCGAGGAATTCGACATGGTTGCGAATGGCAGATCTTTTGTTTGTGGTAACTAAGTCAGCCATGATTACAACTCTGTTATGAAGTCAACGATTTTGAATTTTTTGTGAATTTTTTGTTGGTTGTTTTAACCAAATTATTGGGTGTAATGTAGGATAATCCAGTTGGAACCGGATATAGTTTTGTGGAGGATGAAAAACTGTATGTGAAAACCGATGAAGAGGCAGGAAACGATTTAACCACATTGTTGGAGAAGATATTCAATAAAAATGAGAGCCTCCAAAAGAGTCCCCTGTTCATTGTGGCAGAGTCTTATGGTGGGAAATATGCTGTCACTCTTGCACTGTCAGCACTAAGAGCCATAGAAGCCGGGAAACTGAAGCTTAAACTGGGAGGTAATCTCTTTTCATTCAACACTTCTCCAATGAGCGATTTCAAGAACCTGAAAATATACTGAAAAGAAGAAAAGAAAATTAGGAATTCTGCTATTTTCATGTTTCTTCCATGTGTAGGAGTTGTATTAGGAGACAGCTGGATCTCCCCAGAAGATTTTGTGGTACATAGTTGTTCATTTGTCCAGTTCACTTGCTTTTGCTTGATGATTGATTGATTCTAAGAATCACATTATGTTATATGGAACTCTTATTATATTCAGTTGTTCAGATTTTAATTTTGATATGCAGTTTTCATGGGGTCCTCTTCTCAAAGACATCTCGCGGATTGACAACAACGGGCTGCAGAAATTAGACAGGTCTAATTTATCCACTTAAACTAAAATTTAGAAGAAAACCATCTTAGTATTGAAAACTATTCAGTTGACTAACAAACCCATTTCAGAAAACAGTGTAGCTCAGAAGATTAAGCAGCAAATTCAGCAAGGTCAATATGTTGATGCAACCAATTCATGGTCAGAACTTGAGGCAGTTGTTAGCAGAAGCAGCAATCATGTGGTACAGTACACCTCTACCCCCATATTGACTAATTACCTCAGTGGTTGTAATTTGTGTTCGCGTATTGGGTTCAGATCGTGTTGAAACATGGGTATAGACTATATATGTTAATTCTAATCTGACTTATTTAATTAAATGGGAGACTATATAGGTCAATCTTAATTACTTGTACCTAAAATCCAATTATAGCGTACAATGAATGATATTGCTTTTTTTTGTTTGGTTTGCAGGACTTCTACAATTTTCTATTGGATTCAGGATCGGACGCCGCATCCATGGCAACCATAGAATTATCAAAAGGGATTGCAGTAAGAAGATATTCAAGATATTTAAGTTCCTTAAGGTCTTCTCCTGGTGGTGGTGGTGGTTTGGATAGCTTGATGAATGGCGCCATTAAAGAGAAGCTTAAGATTCCAGAAAATGTGACGTGAGTTTTCTCCTTCTCTTCTCTCTAAAATTAAGGACAAAAAAACTTGTTGAAAGTATATAATCCATCAAAGAAGTATGAATGCTTTCTTTCCAGGTGGGGAGGGCAGTCAGATTCTGTTTTTACACAGCTGGAAGGCGATTTCATGAAACCTAGGATTAGTGAGGTAAGAAGGTTGGCATGGAAGAAGTTAAGAGGTTCCAAATTTCCTTCTGTCATTGATTTAATTTATTTCCTTACAACTGGTTCGGTAAGCAAATTAAAATTAAAAGTTAGTTTCTTTAATTATATTTAATTCTTCAATCAAGATTCAAGTTAGCTCCAAAGTTATCCTTACCTACTTGGCATCATTTTGGCTCACATGGGTGTATTTATTTGTTTACTTTTAACTCCATCCATGGAGATGGTGGTTACACTCGTCTTAAAAGATCTTATATAATTGAGACAATATCTTATTCTTTTACAGGTCGATGAGCTCCTTGCTAAAGGGGTGAATGTGACTGTGTACAACGGGCAAGTAAGATTTCTCATCATGGCTTTTTCAATGATATCTTTGGAAATTGGGATCTACATTAATTACGTGTCTACATTGCTAAAGTAAGAGACCCCATATGGGATCCATAAATTTTTGGCTAGCAATTTGGATATATAATTTCTATGGATCCTTATCCAATCCTCAATGCCCATAATAAACTTATGGGTTAAATACCTATAAGTTTCTTGAACTACTAGTTATTTTCAAAAAAATCTCACGAATTGACAAGCGTGACAATCAGATACATCAAACTATAATTTTGTTGCAATTAAGCCATTTTTATGTCATTTTTAAAAAAATACCCCTATTTTCTTAAAAAAAAATTAAATAAATAATCAAATTTTTGTTTGTTTAGTTTTTTTTTTTTAATTGATTTTAGAAAATATGGGTATTTTTGAAAGATTGACAAAAAAGTAGCTAAATTACAACAAAAGGTAATTTAATGTATTCGAGTGTCACACCTACTATTACATGAAACTTTTTTGAAAATGACTAAGAATTTGAAGAGGTTATTAACACTAAACTTATAGGAGTAGGCAAGCGGTGGGTTTCCCATCTAGACCACCTTTGAAAACTAAAGTTTGACTTAAGGGGAATAATTTCAAACACAATTATATGGTTAATTTTCTGATTGTTATTTCATTACTTTCATTAATTGTAGCTTGATCTTATATGTGCAACCAAGGGGACAGAAGCATGGATCGAGAAGCTCAAGTAACTCTCCCTCTCTCTTCCTTTTGTTTATCCTTCCCTTTCTTTTCTTTTCTTTTCTTTTCTCTTTTTGCTATATTATATGTTGAAGGGGGTTTGTGTTGTCAGGTGGGAAGGGCTACATAATTTCTTGAGCACGGACAGAACCCCTCTCTATTGTGGGATTAAAAGAACCACCCAAGGTTTCACCAAGTCGTACAAAAACCTACACTTTTATTGGATACTTGGAGCAGGCCACTTTGTAAGTCAAACAAAACCTTCTTCCACTTTCCTCATCATTACCCTTTTTCTACCTAGTAATAATGTTAGATATTATATTTTTATTTTGCGATTATCTTATAATGTTAATCTGATAATCTTAATTAATTTTTAGATTTTTTTTTTTTTAACAAAAATTAACTAACACATTAGTATTGTGAGATAAAACTGAAATTTCTATCATTACTCCTTTTCCGGTCTCATTCCACGGACCTTACTTAGTTGCTTCCCCCAAAGCAAAGCAAAACAAGTTGTACTTTCTTTTTCCTGTCAACAAGAAAACAACATATTGCTTCTGTAGTTTGTCTCAGTAGTTGAGATGTCACAACCATCATATTTTCAATTAATCTTGGCCCTCCTTCAGATATTCAGGATTAAATTAGGCCCAATTATCACCAGTAGTGACAACCTAAAAAATGGTCAAACATTTGAAAAAAACCAAAAAAACAAAAAATCCTTATAATGAAATTGACTTGTGCTACTTTTTGTTAAAGAGTAATGATATACATCCATATTTCACATATATTTTACCTATTTAATTTTTATAGTTACTATTTAATTAATGGAATCTACTTGTGAATTGGCCCTACCGATTTAATGGTGAATTTGAAAACTCAATATAAAAATAGGGGTGAAATATGAGTAAATGACGTATATGTATCATTTTTCTTTGTTAAATTAGGTCATTCTCCTCTGAAGTCCAAACACAGCCAGACAAATTTCCTCCCCATTTTCGCCAAAAAAAAACACAAAAAAAAAACCTTTCAGCTTTTTGAGTTACCCCCCCTGTACCTACCTACATGCATGATTGATGACTTTTCGAGTAAAAAACATGGGATGCTGACAACCCATGGGGTTCACAAATGACCAAAGATATTTCCTCTGACTTTGTAGAAAATTTTATCCACTTCACACTGATATATGACAAATGTCATCTATTAATATTGGGTTCCTCAATGTTGGGGAACCCAACATTTAAAAAAAGACTTTTTAAAATGTTTGAGTTCTTAGGTAGTAGAATAAGAGTTAATGACTATTGAGTTTTGAGGAACTCAATATTGATAGATGACACTTATCATGTATCAATGTGGGTTTAATGAAATATCCTCCGACCTTGGTTGAAGGAAATTATTATCCTATTTTGACCCAGTCTACGAACCTCATGTGTATGTGGCTGGCACTACACCTAACAAAAAGAAAGAATGTGGAAGGACAGAAAAAACAATTGCCCTAAAAGTTAGAAATTTTCTCAAAGTTAGGTGAATGTCGGTTTTGATAATTTAGAGTAAATGGCCGAAGAAATTAAGAAAAGAAGGAACAAGTATATTAGAAAGTTAGAAAGTGTGAGATTGGCGTTTGACTAATTGACTTGTATAAATACATGACGATTACGTGAGGGTTAGTAGCGTAAACCGACAGTTCAGGCACTTACGAGTTACGGCACAAGTACTACAGTCTACAGATATATATGGTGTCAGGACGGAGTCCGAGATTCACAAGGATTAACAGTAATTATTTATTTGAATTGCTAATAATTTAAAATATAAGATCTTTTACATTATTTGTTATTTGTCCTGAAATCCAATGGAGGGCTTGGACTGGGCAGAGAATTGCAGAAAATGGACATGGGTGCCAGATCTAAAGCTGGGCGGTGGGTCGGGTGATTGAGATATTTGGACTTTTTCTAAAAGAGTGTTGAAATGGTGATAATTGCAGGTACCTACTGATCAGCCCTGCGTTGCATTAAAGATGGTGGGTGCCATCACGCAATCACCAACGGCTTCTACGAAGATGGTAAAAAACACTAGCCAGACAATACAATAAAGGGGTCTGGTCAGATGTTACGGAGGCAGAGTCAACAAGCAAACCAACAGTAGAGACAGAGAGGACACAGATTATTTCATTATCCTGTCACCCTTGTTATTTCAAGTGACTATTTTTACACCGAACTACATAATTTCTTTTAATTAAATAACAGAAATTTCTATCTTTTTCTTTTTACTTGTGAATTTCTATCCATTGCATGCACCAAGTTCAGAAAGCCATCCATGATTGCTAGTACTTCGATCAAGGCTGGTCTGCCTGGGATTAAATGTCTGTTTACTCATGTGAATGACGAATTAGTATTTCTCAAAGAGTTATGTTGCACGTCCATCCGAAATCCATTCCCTGCCCATCCCATTTTCAAATCCATGATTGGATTTGTGGAAAATCCAATGGTGTATTTGAAAATCTGTTGTACGGCGGATGGATTTCTATAGCAATACATCACAACTCAAAGCGGAAAAAATACAGCAATTTGCCTGTACTTCGATTAAGAACAAAAAAGATCAAATGGATCAGCAAAAAGGACCTTTTGCAAGTGAAAATGGAATCGGAACTTGACTATTTCCATGTAAACCTCATTATTTCGCCTATTATGTGATCCAAAATTACATTTGATGTTCCCTTTAAAAGGGATGATCATATATTACAAGCTCAGATATATACTAGGACATCTGAAGATATACAACCTCAAAATACACTCTACATGATGAAGGGAGATCAGAATACCATCCAAAATACATTACTCGTACAAAGAACCACAAAAAAAGAATGGAGTTAACTAAAGTTCCATCCCTGCTCACTCAATCTTTTCGAGTACATCCAACCTGTTTTTTCTCTTCCAACCTTTCATTAAGGCAACAAGGTTGATCAGCCCAACAATTTGACTTTTACTGTATTCCTGCAAGGAAAAATGTATTTTCACGTGAAGTAAAATAATCAAACAATTAAAAAACATGCCAGAGACATCTCTCATTTTTTAGAAGGGATGGATCTTCTTACTGGATGAGCCCATGCCCAGTGTACAAATTCAGTTTCAGGTAGGTAGTAAGCCTGCATTAAGAGTGAGATAGAATGTCAGTTAGTAATAGTCAAATAGGTCAAGCTCCAACCCTCCCTCCACCAATTCCACACCACTTGCTCATCATTTTTGAAGTTTTATCTTTGATTACACTTACCTTAATGAATGTTTCTACCATCTGTAATTTGGGCTTCACATTTAAAGAGACAAAATGCCGTAAACCATTAATTAAAACCTGAAAGGAATAAAGAAAAAACTCCTTAAATATACCCAGCGTCAAACAAAAAGGGAGAAAAAAGCAAAGGAAATGTTGCAATGTACAGATTCTTATCATGGTTAGAAAGAAACCTGAAGATCCAATGACATAAGAGCTCGTCCTTCATCAGTACACCGCTTCACCCGTGATAGACCTTCAATGAGAGTTTCCGCAACAATCTCTAGTCCATATTCTAAGAGGAGGTCTTGAACCTAGGCATACAGAAATACAATATTCAAGTTGGTCAATCATATTCAGGGTTTCATTACATTCAACAACTAAGCATTAAAACTTTCTCCTTTTCTGCTAGGGGCCCTAAGCACAAATTCATAGGCAGCTAAAATCACCTCATCAAAGGCTTATAGCGCAAACAAGGGGAGGTAACACACTATTTAGATATTAAAATCCAGTAATCTCTTTGGTAGGTGTTAGAAACTTAGTCCCAAAAACTTAAGACTATCAGGCAGTGGAAGTGGAAACAAAACATAAACAAGCACCAAAGCAGAAACTAAATAGATGGGGGTTTCCGAGATTTAAAACCAAGAACCTCACCAAGTTCTGACACCACATCAGAATCATCAATGCCAAAAGCTTGATGACCTCACACTGTTAAAGAGTTGTTATATTTTATTTTAGCTTGTTATTCTTAAAGCTTCAGGGTATTCTTGTAAGAGAAGTAGTACTCAACATTCTAAAGTAGCATTCTCTTAGCATTCTTGTCTATGTGGCATATTCACAACCACTTGTTTTTTTAAAAAAGAAAAGAAAAACAAAAAAGCAAAGAGAATGCTACTTGAGAATTCTTAGTATTTATCTTCTTGTAATCATGTTATGTTTACCCTAATATAAACATGTGCTATTCTGAAGGGACTTGAATGTTCAGTCCTAAACCTTTTCTAAACACTCTCCTCTTCTTCCCTCTCTTTTAAACTTTACAATTCAACAAAGTACTGATTTGAAAAGATATTTGGGTCGGCAATTTCATACCAAGGATTTGGGTGCTCTTCACAATTTTCTTGGGATTGAAGTTGCTCGTTCTTCTCAGGGCATTTCTTTATCTCAGCAAAAATATGTTCTTGATCTTCTATCTGAGACTGGTCTCTTGGGTACACGACCTGCTGATACTCCTATGGACTACTATTAAACTTAATGGTGAGCAAGGTGCTCTGTTTACTAATAAAGTTTGGTACCACCAACTGGTTGGGAAGTTAATTTATCTTACTATGACTTGCCCTAAAATTACTCATATTGTTGGAGTGGTTAGTGAGTACATGCATGCTCCTCGCCAACCTCACTTTGATGTTTATCGTATCTTGCGTATCTGAAGGGTGACCCTGGTCAAGGATTGTTATACAAGCCAACTGCTGTCATTGGTTTTAGAAATGCTGATAGGGTTGGAATTCACTCTGATAGACGGTCCACTTATGGCTACTGTACCTTTGTTGGTGGTAATCTTGTTACCTGGTGTAGTAAAAGGCAGAATGTCATTGCTCATTCTAGTGCTGAAGCTGAGTATAGAGCTATGGCTCATACTACTTCCAAGATGTTATGGGTTCACTCTCTCCTTCATGACTTGGGTTTTGATCTTCCTACTCCTATGCAGATGCACTGTGACAATCAGGCCGCTATTTTTATTGCTAACAATCTTTTTCCATGAGTGTACCAAACATATCGAGGTTGACTATCATTTTATTCAGAATTTATTGATGCTGAAACAAACTGTCACTCCGTATGTTCACTCTGACGATCAGCTGGGTGATATTCTCATGAAACCATTACCCCGCACCTCCTTTCAGCAATTGTCCAACAAGCTGAGCATGTTTGATTTGTATGCTCCAGCTTGAGGGGGGAGTGTTAGCGTTGTTATATTTTATATTAGCTTGTTATTCTTATAGCTTACAGGTATTCTAGTAATCATGTTATATTTACCCTGATATAAATATGTGCTATGGTGAAGGACTTGAATGTACAATTCTAAACCTTTTCTAGACATTCTCTATTCTCTTCTTCTTCCCTCTCTCTTTTAAACTTTACAATTCAACTCACTCCACTCCTTGTTTACAGAGAGAGGAGATGCCATTTGGTTGGAAGACCGTGATCTTATATCGGAGCAACTTTCTTGGAAAATAAACAAGAAAACTCTAGAGGGTGGAACAGCATAAGAGTATAAACATGGCACAGGAGAAGAAAGACGATGATTATCAAGAAAGAAAATAACAGGTTGGATTAATTCATTAGCAATTCCTATCAATAAATCAGTCAGCCAAAGAGCAAAAAAAAAAAAAAGGGCAAATTTGAGGTGGGAATTTCTGATTCTTTGGAATTAATGGTGGTGCCTTCCAAAATTCACTGCCAACCATTACCTCTTTGCGGATTTCCCCATGAGCGAGTCTTGTTTTATAGTGCTTGAATTCGCCCAACAATAGATCAACATACCTGTTGATATAACTCACTTCAGAATGCTAGTCAAGCGGTAGTGGTTTTCATATAAACAAGGAGAGAAGAAAAGTATTGAAGAGATTATTATTGTCAATACTAAAAATAATTATGATAATAAAAACAACAACAATAATAAAGATAATATTCATTATCTTCAAAATCCGTAAACAGTAACAGCAATAATACCAGGCTGCAAACCTTTTAGATAGCCTTGTAGAGGTGCACTCTAATATTTAATCTGAATAGCCTCTTAGATAAAGGAATCAAATAAGAGTCAAAAGCCGACTTATAAGACCAAAAGCCGACCCTACCATTAAATTTAATTTGGTAGAGATTTCTCATATTAGTAACAAGCCGCAGCTAGGGTGGCAAAACGGGTTGGCGTGTCGGGTTCGGGTTGACCCACTTGACCCGCCAACCCCGTTAAGCCTAGCCCGGACACGACCCGTTTATTAAACGGGTCGTGTCGTGTCAACCCGTTTATTAAACGGTTTGACACGACCCAACCCGTCAACCCGTCAACAGATACTGCCAGACTCGTTAACCCGTTCCGGTGACCGAGACCCGAGAGGGGATTGAGAAAGAGGGAGAGGGAGACTCGGTAGACGGGTTGGGTCAAGAACACAAATCACAAATCAAACAACCCAACAAAACACAAATCAAAAACACCACAATTCACAAAACAACAACCCCATTTTCGGTCAAGAATCAACACCCGAAATCAACCGGAATCAAACGACCCTATACAACCGGAATCAACAGATTCAACACCAACACACCAAATTCACCAATACCCATTCGGTCAAAGCATCCAAGATTCCAAATACCAAAGAAATAGATAAATTCGGAGAGAGAGATTACCAGTGCCGGAGACATTGAGACGACGGCGGACCGAGAGATAGACGGAGATACCACTGGAGAAAATGGCCGTGAGAGGAGAGAGGGAGATACCGCCGGAAAATGACCGTGAGAGAGAGAGCCGACGCTCGCCGACGTGTGAGCCGTGATGGGAGGCTGCGCCGCTGCGTGGGCCAGACCGAGAGAGAGGGAGAGGGATCGACGGCGCCGTGAGTCCGTGACGGCGACTCGCGTGGCCAGACCGAGAGAGAGGGAGAGGGATCGAGTCGATCGACGGCGCCGTGACGGCGACTCGCCGTGGGCCAGAGTCGCCGGACGAGAGAGAGGGAGAGGGATGACGGAGGAGTGAAGGGGGGGGGTGCGGGTTAAACTTAAACGTGAAGAGTCAGGAAGTTTCAGGAATTTAGGCTTTTAGGCTTTAGTTTTAGCATTTTTTTTTTTTTGGGCGGGTTAAACGGGTCAGCCGGGTCACCCGCCGGGTTGACCCGTCTGACCCGTTAACTGGCGGGTCATAAACGGGTTGACCCGTTTGACCCGGTAACCCGATAAGCTAAACCCAAACCCGGCTTTTTCGTGTCGTGTTCGTGTCGGGTTCGCGGGTCGTGTCAAAAATTGCCACCCCTAGCCGCAGCCGCAGAACAAGCACCATAGTGTAAAATGATCAAGTAGAAGGCATTAAAGGGAGAAGGCCAACAAGGTTAAGGTGGTGAGCAAAAGCTTTAGGAGTTATCATTTAACCAAAAAAAAAAAGGCCCTAAATAGAGCAGATCTGACAAAAAGGACTAGTCCTTAAAACTTTTTTTTTATAAGTAATTCCAACCCTAGTATACAAAAAGTATCAAGAGAACCTCTAAAGTATAGAAAAAGAAGAACAAAATTCCAAAAGCTCAGATAAATTAGAAACCAACAAACTATTAAACGCTACTATCCAAAGTTTCCTCCTGCAAGGGAAAGTTTGATGTTAGATCCTTCTACAGGGTTCTAGCGTGTAATGATGTTCGTCATTTTCCTTGAAAGAGTATTTGGAGGACTAAGGTGCTTGTGAAAGTGGCTTTTTTTACTTGGTCAGCGGCTTTTGGGAAGATTCTAACCGTACACAATCTTATGAAGAGACATGTCACCGTTATTAACAGATGTTGTATGTGCAGAAGGCATGGGGAGTCTATGGATCTTCTTCTTCATTGTGAGGCTGCCTGTGCTTCATGGAATACCATATTCAGTCGCTTTGGGTTATTTTGGATTATGCCTCTTCGAGTGGTTGATTTGTTCGTTTGCTGGTGGACAGGTGGTCGCTCCCAAAGTGCTGTTGTGTGAAAGATAGTGCTTTCTTGCCTCATGGTACCTTTGGAAGGAGCAAAATAATAGAAAATTTGAGGACCTAAAAAGGACGTTAGAGGAGTTCAAGTTTTTCTTTTTTCATTCTCTATTTTCTTGGATAGCTACATATTTAGCTCTCTTAGTTTTAGCTATAATGATTTCCTTGTACTTTTTTCTTCCCCTACTTAAATGGTCCTTTTGTATACTTCTTATGTACCAAGGCTACGCTTTTAATATAATTTCTCTTACTTATCAAAAAAAAAAACAATCTTCAAAGCTTCTTGTGTTTTGCTCTCCAAATACACCACATTAAATACAAAAGAGCCAACACTTACACATTTCCAATTGTCCCCTCCAACTCACCACCAACTTTCTCACCTTTCAATGCATAACCCATGCAACACCAAACAACTAAAAAAGTGAACTCCATGATTTTCTTGCAACTTCACAATGAAGGAGGTGATCAATAGACTCCCCACATTTTTCTTTCACATACAGCACCAATCCACCACATAACTTTTCATCTTTCGTAAATTATCCAAAGTTAAAAGTTTTCCTAAAGCCGTTGTCCACGCAAAGAACACCACTCTCGAGAGAGTATTAACTTTCCAAATACTCCTTCAAAGAAAGGGTGAAAAATGGTGCCTACGTGCCTTTTATAGTGTTATGAAAGGAAATGAATAATAGATGTTTTGAGGACCATAAGAGGACTTTTGAGGACCGTAAGAGGACTTTTGAGGAGATTAAGTCATTTTTTTAAAAAACTTTGAATCTTTGAACAATTACTTATGTTTCTCCTTTAACAATTAGTTATAGTGATTTTCTTATGATTACACCCTCATGATTACAACCCCATAAACTACGAACCCCACCTCCTTAGTTATAACCTCCATTTTTGTCTCTTGCAAATAAACAATATCTGCTTTCCACCCCTTTAGAAGCCCTCTAATCCCCATCTTTTTCTCATCATTCAGGTTTCTTACATTCCATGATATAATCTTAGATTTGATAATGAACATTTTCCACCCCTCTCCCCTTGCCTATCACTCTATGAGATTGACCTCCCTTGACATCATAGTTCATTGAACACAACAATTGCTTTAATTCACTATTTCCTCCATTACCTGATTTCCCACTCAAATCTGAAACACTACCCACACCACTTTGATGTCTCCTAGCTTCAATCGCAGTGAACAACGCCATAAGTGGATCCTCAAAACCTACATGAAAAATTTTTTACCCTCTCAACCATCCAATCTGAAGACACTGAATAAGACCCTCCTTGTTCCCCAATTGCAGCAAGTGGGTATATATCCAGGATCTCACTTCCCCTACTTTCTTCTTCTGTACAAGTCACCATGGCCAACGAAGGATCAAACACATCCCCACAATAGAATCTACCTTTATTACCCTCGAAACCCCCTTCCCACACCGCTTTCTACACAAGTGCCAGGGCGTTCCCAGAAACTAAATTCAAGATGGGTCATGTACTTTGTTGTCCACCTACCACCTGATACAAATTTTGGTTAGCAGAAACAGATTCACCCTCAGCTCAGAGACACTCTCACTCTCCAGGAACATCCCCACTTCCAACGACCCATTCATCCCCAAGCCATTCATTTCACTGATATGTCATAGACCCCCACCCGAGTTACTCCCCTGTATCACCAAAGCACCCTCCTGCTGTTGAACTGATTCCCCACCTGCCTCAAACAGAATTCCGTTCCTGTCTGAGCACCCCACTTCCAGGAACCCATTCATCCCCAAGCCATTCATTTCACTGATATGTCACAGACCCCCACCCGAGTTACTCCCCTTTATCACCAAAGCACCCTCCTGCTATTGAAATGATTCCCCACCCGCCTCAAACAGAATTCCGTTCCTGTCAGAGCACCCAGACTTCTCCCGCAGTTCCCCACCCACCTCAATTTTGTTTTTTTGTTTTTTTTTTAAATGATGGGGAACCCCACCAAACAATCTTTTGCTTGTCTGTGCAACACCCAAACATAGAAACTGGTTCTTTCGAATTCTGAACAATTTCCGAGCTTGCCAGAATTTCATTATTAATTCCTTACTTTCCGCTACCAGATAATAGCTCATCGGTCTTTTCTGAGCAAGACCCACTTGCTCTGGCAACTATTCTGGCAAGCTCTGAACAATTTCCAAGCTTGCTGGAATTTCATTATCAATTCCTTCCTTTCCGCTACCAAATAATAGCTCGTTGGTCTTTTCTGAGCAAGACCCACTTGCTCTGGCAACTATTATCGTTGCCTTTGGAGCTATCGCCAGTCCCCCAATAACCCCTTCTTCTGCTACTTCACCACTTGCATCCACTGGTCTAGCATCTACCAGAGCACTTTCTTTCGTATTAATCTTTCTAGCATCTAGCCTTTAACTAATGGTGAAACCGCCTCTGATACATTGCCCTGCTGTGCATTCCTCCTCTCCTGTGGGTTTGTCTTTAAAGCTTACTGTCATCTTAGCCTTACTGTAACAAGCTGGTTGATCCTCCTCTCCTGTGGGTTTTCGACCCTTCCGCCCCTTAGGGCTCATAATTTCTATCTGCCCCATAAAACTAATCTAACTAACATTCCCCACGGAAATTTTTTATGAAACTAAGGAAATATAATGAAGGGTACACTTAAGTAAGCACCCGAAACGTATATAACCTTTACATCCTAATGCCCCAATTTGTAGACAAAGTTACCCACAATTGGAAACTGGTTCTTATTCTAGTTTTGCACAACATTCACACCATTATATTTTGTCTCGCATTCCTTAACTAGAGTTTCTCTTTGGATTTCATGGGCAATAGGAATGCAGAGTGTTAGGCGCCCATGCAAGAGCAGTGAGTGGGAGCCCCCCTATCAAGCAAGAATGAAGCAGTTCTTCCTACGGTGGAGTCAACATTGGTTCTAATTATTGGCAAATCAGTCTATCATAGAAAAGGATCCATGATCATGAACAATCAGGTCTATCATTATTATGCAATTGCAAGTTTATGCGAAAAGAGCAGATATGATTTTATGTCAATCATTAATTTCTGGGGTGTGTATCCCAAAAAGAGCATTGCATACATAAGTAACAAATATATATAGAGCTTAATGTTATTGATGTCAGTGTTTTGATGAAAATCAAAAGTGTGAAAAAAAATTATATATATGTATACTTAAAAATTAAAAAAAAAAAACAAGAAAACACGAAAACAAACCCATTATGCTCTAGTCCAAGCTCTTTCACTTCCCATTTAGCATTGGCAATCCGATCAACATACCTGCAATAAGTAGTTATCCATTAAAGAATTGCTCATAACTAAAAAATAGTGTATGCTTTAATGGTTGAGGGTTGCTGTGGCATGTGGAGAGGAGTTTGAATCCCCAAAAGGTCGGCCACCCATTTGATATTTATTGAATTAATTTTGACTTATCAAAAGAAAAAAAAAAGAATTGCTCATAATAACCTAAAAAAAAAAAGTGGTGCTAGTTTACAATAACAGCCTCTTTAATGGCAAGAAAAGGGTAATACCGCAAATCTGATGGGACTGTATCAACATCATTTCAGAAGTCACAGCCACAATGGCGAGATAGTAGAGGCTAAGATAAGAGAGAGATAACGTTTGCATTTAGCCTACCAGTATTATGCAACAAAGATTCATCATCGTTCTTCACAACCTTTTAGTTTTGATTGGAACTTCCATTTTTCAGCTTCACCAGAGGATTTACCTAAGAATAAGGTCAGTCCGGTTGGAGCTTTATAAGAAATCTTCACAGGGTGACAGTTGCTGACCATAACTCAGAATCTGGATGGCATCTTAGAGCCCTGATTTGTTGCAGCATCCAAACATCTCTGATAACCAAATTCAGCAGTTACACGCCCCGTAGATATATGCTAATGCAGATGATTCTGCATCACATTATTTCCACTCGTCTTTTAAAAAGACTCAACCTTATGCATGCTGCAAGGTCCCAGTTATCTCAGGCTATTCTAATTCTAATTCATCATCTAGGGTTGGTTTGGATTTCCTCTTATGTGCCTTGTTTTCCTAGTTCCAAGTAATTTCAATGTTTTTTTGTCAGTCTTAGATTTTTTTAGTAAACTTACCGATCTTTTTTTAAAAAAAGAGTACTTATTAAACTAAATAAAACAAGTAATGTCGGTGTACATTTTTCCTCATGAGCTTTTTCAATTAAACTTCAAAAGAACGATAAAATCTAAAGATGAATGACCCTAGAAATTTCCTATCTAAGAAACATAGCTTTAACCAACTTCCCATTAAGCTCCACACCATTTAACACACATTGTGATCTCATGCCAAAGCAGATAACAAAAAGTAGAAATGCACCACTCTCATGACAACCAAACCTGTCTATCCGATAAGAATAAACCTCCATAACAGTCCCAGGCATCACCTAAAGCAATCCAAACAAGACCACAACTTGCTTGCCACTGTACAATGTAGTAGGAGATGGTCAACTGTCTCAACTCCTAGACATACAACACTAAGCAACTATAATTTTTCCTCCCATCCTAAGGTTGTCAACTTTCAAAATCTTACAGAAAGCAGCTGTCCACCCAAAAAAGATTTTTTTTTTTAAGCAAACAAATTATCATAAAAGTGCAACCTTGGTACACAAGAAGTATACAAGAGAAACACCAAAAAAAGATTAAGCTATTTCTCATGGAACCTTCACACACCAAAATGCTTCTTCCAAGCTACAACCCCCCTCAAAGTGCCTCATAGAAAGAACTAACCCCATACTTCTCATCTGTAGAAAGCCCCCAGAAAATCCTATCCTTGACTCAAATCAAACGAGAATTAGAACAATTCAAACAAGAACCAAAACTGATTCCAACTCCCTATCCTGAAAAGATCAAATGACTGTAATATTCCAGGTGTTGAACTTCCTCTCTGGTCATTCCTAGTTGCGACTTTCCAAGCAAAAGATCCTTCCCAATCCTCTGCAATTAGAAATAAGTCCAGAAACCAATCTTCAAAGCAACCTCACTACACCAAATGTATCTCAAAACCAAATCTTAGCACCATCCCCAACCTAGAAATAAACAAACCTGAAGAAGACTCTTCAGTTTGAGAATCAATTGAAACCATTATTTGGATTACTGCTTTGCTGAGTGGAGGGACCAAGGCTACCATTCAGAAGGCTGACTCCAGGTAGAAAATGATGAAAAATATTAGCCGCCTATTATGTTTGAAAACATGCCAATACTCAAAATCACAGGAAACAGTATAGAAACCACATCAATCAACCATTTTAGATGCAAAAATGCAACCCACAAACAGCAGATGCAAAATACAGTTGTAGATGACAAATCTATAGGGCTGGACATAGATTTATTCAACTTAAATACAATGTGAACATCAATATATTTTCTTCTTACCCATTAATGTGGAGAAGTAGTTTAGCTGTTGTCCGATGGATGTGCTCTACAAGAACCGGCACAGCATCCACCTGATAAAAGTGACATACATTTAAAACTATTTTCAGTAATAGTCCGGAAATTTTTTTTTTTTTGGCTATAAAAAGCAATGAAAGCCAAAAACATCTCACACAAGCAGATGAAAACAATATAAATAAGGGAAACAACATGAATTTCTATTCTAAAACATAACCATAAGTTCATTCTTGGTCCTCCTGAGCAACTTTACTCACTAATGAGAAAACGTGAAGAGTAATCAGCAAAAGGAAAAAAAATAATCAGTAGAAAAAAGAGAATACCGGAAGAGAGAGAGAGAGACCAGATTTTCCAAAAACAGGTTATATGAACAAAAATGCAGGCTACACAACGATTGTAAAGACTATTTATCATCATTCTCAAAAATCAATGCTCCAAAGCAAGGGTGTTACAACCTAAATATAAATGAACCTCAACATGAAAGACACAAATAAACAGAATAGCATGTCCACTTTAGTGTATGTATTGTGTGTGCACATTCATGTGCGTACTTATATAGGTGACTCCAAACAGAAAGAACTTCATCTATCTGGTACTGTTGAATAAGTTATAAGATGGAGGCACAGAGTTTCATGATTTTTCTCTATTAAATAAATCTTCCATGGTCTTACTAGCCCAAAATTTCATCAAGTATTTTAATTATATTTAACCAGAACTGAAATTCACATCAATTTTTGTAATATGACAAACCACCATAACAAATACTGAATGCTCCAAGAGATCTTCAAGGAAGGAACATACCAGGTGCACATAAAAATCTTCAACTACAGTTGCATTATTTTGCAGAAGCATCAATTGGAGATGAGCTTTAGATCTATGCAATATTCGAGCAACAAGAGATAAAGTATCAGCGCCTGCACATCTTTCCTGTAACATAATGGCAATATTATTTGTAGGCAGACATGTATTACAAATGGCTTCAGTTGTAATTTAAGTAACCAAATGCACGGCCAAGCATATGGATGAGGAAGCATTATAAGCAGTTCTTTCCAGTAAAATAATGGTCATATTAATTGTAGGCAGACATATCTCACAAATGGCTTCGGTCATATTTCAAGTAACCATATACAATGTGCCAACCATATGGATGAGGAAGCATTATAAGCAGTTTAACCACTTGAGAAAAACAAACCATTTGAATTTGATAACAAGTTGAGATCAACGAAATATATTACAAACTGGTCATTTTGAATTTTTCTCACAACCATATGGTCCACACTCAAAAGCCAGAAACATTTTTCCATCACGACCATTTTGTGACCACCTCTTCAGTCACCTTTGTTAACAATAGAGGCGGCAGCAGATCTCCAATGTACTGGAGTGGTAAAATCGGCTGATGAAGAGTTCCCTGGGTAGACGATTTTCCACATGGCAAATCAACATTGACTAAAACATACTACTGTAATGCTCTTAGATAGGCATACATACGAAACAGACGTGAACCAGGAACCTTGTGAAAATTTTAGACAGAAGCTTACTCATGCTCCAACTACATAAGAATTCTAGGATTCAATTTTGTGCATTCACTCAATTACTTTTCATAACTATTTGCATCTGTAGAATGTCAACAACATTGAAAATGACCAAATTTCTACCATAATCTCTTTATTACGGGTTCATTTGGCAATTCTTTTTGCCCAAGCTTTTTGCTTTCTAGAAAGAAAAAAAAAAAAACAAAACAAAACAAAAACAAAAACATAAAAACAAAAGCATTAACAAACAACTCAAAAATACAAAACACTCAAAACTACTTTCACCTTTTATGTCGGATCAAAACATTTTTTCAACCAAAAAGCAAAAAGCACCCTCTAAAAAATTTTGCCAAGTGAACCCTACATTTCTCCACAAGTTCCCTTGAGCAGAAAGATAAGCAAAGTTCCCCTAACGGATGTAACTCTAAGAAACCACATTCCAAATTGCATTGGTAAAATATTTATAAGAATGGGAAATTCTTACAAAGTACCTGATCATTCTCCTGAAATGAGTACATTCTTACTTTAGACATTTGAGTGAATACCTTGAGACCAGAAGATGTTCCTGGAAAGTGACCAAAACTTGTACTGGAAGGACTCGTAGGAGAAACATCCGCATGTGCAAATGATGTAATCAAGGATGTGGTTGAAGAAGACTGGGGTTTTATCCACTGGTCACAATCTTGTGTAATTCTGGATAGGGCTGTTTTTAGTCGATCTGAGTATCACAGATGATATATGGTCTTTAAGTATGTTTCAGTTGAAACGGGAAATAGAACTACTCCAGTCATAATGATATTTGATCACAAAACAAAACCAGAAACTAAAGATGAGGAATTAAAGAATGAACAGATAAAACAATGTATAATAGGAGGGTAGAAATTGATAGAACAAATTACTTACAATTAAGAGAATCACTTAAGCCTTTTCCATTTGAACTGGGGTTTTGCTGACCAAATGTTTCAAATACAAAATAGAAAAAAAACCCAAACAACTGACATATCCCCTGCAACAATGTACTAAATCAGGAAAAACAATTTAGAGAAAAATTGCAAGCATTATCCAGCTTTTCATCAATAAGTTTAACAAATGCAGGCAATGAAGCAAAAAGGGTAAATGTCAGAGAGAAAATCATACCTTGAAAAACTCCATATTGATTATTTCTAATTTCTGCATAAGCCTTGCATATTTATCCATTGACCTAATAGGTAAAAATTTACATATAACTTTTTTGATAAGTAATATTATAGCAATAGACATATAACGTAATGCAACCATACAGAAAAACATAATTAAAGGTAATGCCTGAGGAGGGAGTATCTTTTTTTCAGTATTAATAGAGTATTTCACCTAAGAAGACAAATTGAGGATCCAGTTTGGGCTGTAATCTCATCATCTTTCCAATTGGAAGGGTTGCTTTTTGGAAGATTGGGTTTGGAAATTCGACTTGGAAGTTGACTGTCCTCATCGATAAAGTCTGCAAGTAAGTCTTCGTTTTCATCTTCAGAAATAGAATTAGAGCTGTTCTTATGATTTACATCACTCTTTCGTGGAGAGAACTTGTCACCATGATAATTTTCACTAATATTTCCATCAAATTCACTGCATATGGCCCCATTAAGTAGGGAAGAAGCATGACCTTCTTTGGAAGTGTACGTAATTTTTAGCAAAAATGGGTTTCCACTTTTAAGCCAATGTAAAAATCCACTCTTCTTCACACTGGTATCAACTAAGTTTGCTGATTTATCAGAAGGAAGCATCCTGGCATTACCAGAGTTACCA
This sequence comes from Betula pendula, assembly GCA_900184695.1. Taxonomy (NCBI): domain Eukaryota; kingdom Viridiplantae; phylum Streptophyta; class Magnoliopsida; order Fagales; family Betulaceae; genus Betula; species Betula pendula. Next base: position 167,643 of record FXXK01000799.1, on the reverse strand, counting down.
ATAGATGGAACTATTAGGGGCGCTCCATCACCAAGAAGCCCAGGAAAGCTAATAACTTGTACCGTATCTGGTGGCAATTGAAGCCAGTTTTCCTTTTCCAAAACCATTCTAAGTGCCTGGAAGACAAACAAAACAATAAATGTTACTATATGGGTTGTGTTCTTCAGAGTACTATGGCTGAATTTGGGCCAGAAACAGAACTCAATAATAAATGAGCAACAATTAGCAAAGAGTTGGTGCCATAGAAAGGAAGACAAAACTTCGTTAGTTCACCCAAAAAAGAAAGACAAACATGAAAATTTATTGTTTACTGAAGCAGATACGTATTTACAATTTTTTTAATCTTATCACCTTCTGTTAACAGTTTCTCACCAAGTCAATGCAGAAAGATTCAAAAGCATTGTACATCCATAACATACTGGCACCTGACAAATGTCCAAAGATCTAGTTCTCAAAAAACTGTTTCACAGCCACTAATTTGATGCCTTCACTGTTAAGTGAAACTAACTTCTGATGATTAGAATGAATTGTCAAAAGAGCCAAACTTAAGGGATCAAATGTATTGTGTGCATTATATGGATAAAGTTTGTAGCCTATGTCACAAGGCATGACATTTAATGTGTTTGGCATGCAGTGCCAAACAAACATATCTAGCAGTATAACATGAAACAATGTAGAGAACAAGAGCTAGTAAAGGAAACTTACATAAATGTTTTGCCGATGAAATGCTACAAAATAGTTTTCACAGACGACCTTCAACTTCTGCCTGAACTCAACCGCCTCCACTCCACAGAAGGCTTCACCAGCCAAGATGAAAACATTCAGATCTTCATAATTTTTCAAAAATTGGTGAATGCTAGTTGAACAAACAGCAGCAGAAGAAAGCAATACAGATATACGACTTGTTGTCAGCTGCCAAAGATTCTTGCGTCCTCCCCGAAGGGTTTGTGAAACAAATCCCGTAGCATCTTTCCGCAGTTGATACCACGGAGATCCACTACTAGATGCTGTACCACCATCCTTCCTAGACTCATCAACTGTATTTCGAGATTCTAAACAAGCCAAAGCAGTAGTTCCAGTGGTCTCAACTGAACAGCTGGTGGTTGTCGATTCCTCCCTAGATGAACCAGGCATTCTGTCTGCAGATGCAGATTCACACAGAGAGCCATTCTCTCCAAGGGAATTGCAAGAATATCTTGCATCAGGATCAATTTGTTGAACCTCTCCCGAACTTGAAGGGATGTCTTTTTCCTTCAGATTTGTATTTAAAGCTTGGCTTGCTGAATCCTGAAGCAAAGATGTAAAAATTTCAATCTTGAACAAAACCAAGAGCAACAAACCAACTAAAAGTAGAAAGAAAAGGGGGATCACAGGAAAGACCACATATGTTAATAATTTTAACTATTAGTAACAATGGCATACAAGCATCTATGTAATTCATAAGCAGCTAAAGGTAGCATCAGAAGACCAATAATTTTTCAATCAAGGAAAAGTGTTCTCATTCATGTTAAAAGTGCTGCAAGGACAAGAAAAATGCCAAAATGAAAGTGGGAAATATGGCTGCAATAAAGCTTAATAGCCAGCAACATCTCAAGGAGCCAACCGGCATAAGGCTTCATTGCCTTCAGAACAAATTTATCCACAAAAAAAATATGCCAGATTGTTTCATGTCATATTTAGGAAGGCAAATTCAAAGTAATTATACAAGTATAATTTTATCACACTGCATAACGTTTTCGGAACAAGATCTCAAATAAGGGGGAAAACAGGTTCAGAAGTACTTAAGTTAACCAGCTGAGAGTAGAAAAGCATTAACCTAGTTGTATGTATCAAGAGGAAGAATAAAGAATAGAAACCAAAACAGCAAAGAAATTAAACAAGGAATAACCAAATTATATACTGAATAAAGTAATAGGAATTGGAGTTTACCTTATCATCAAGTTGAAAGGCCATAATTTCATAATATGAACACATCAACCGAAAAAGGACTGCTAGCGTAGTTAACAAACACTGCCTAAACTTAGATTCAGGTATCCGCAGGCATAGATCACTGTAGGTAAGTCTGAAATACAAATGAAAAAAATTAGGAAGCATATAAAAAGTATGAGGTGATATTACAAAATTAATAAAGGGCTTTAAATGTATAGGCATACCTAGAATTTTGCATGTGTACTTCCTGATCCTGTAAAAGATAATTAATCATCAAGACAAATATTTCCTTTAATAAAACAGTGAGGGAAGCGCTCAGAAAAAAAAGAAAAAAAGAACAACAACAACAACAACAATGAGGGAAACAATGCCATAGAGTAACAAAAGAAAATAATGGCGTGTAAAACTACTTTTATTTTTTGGCATATCCAAGTTATAGCCTCAATGCATGTATTCAAAGAAAATGATTACTTCAGCTAAATTTTATAATATGTGCATATAACTAAAGCAGGGGCGAGAACACCTAAGGATGCAGCTTTTCCCATATGTTCATATAAAGAGGTTCCTTACGTAAAGGATTATCAACATGAAACATGGTCAGAGGGCAACAAGATACGGTAGGATATAACTATGTTTAATTAGTCACCAAGGATATCATGCAGGCTGAAACATCTACCAAGCGAAGAGATAGAGAAAAATGAAAAAAACAAAACAAAACAAAAAAAAAACAAAACAAAAACAAACAAACAAACAAACAAACAAAAACAAAATGTAAATGTTGTAGGCATTAATTAGCAATAATGCAGAGGTATCTCTCATTTCTTCTCTTTACTGGTATTTAAAGCAACACAGTCCATGGACTGCTATATCTTAATTATGTCAGCATACCTCTTGCACAATATTCTTCAATACATAGTGTGTTTCTGACAGAACCTCCTGCATAAAGAAGCTCTGTAACTTTTCAGCAAGACCAGATACATCCCCAATTAGTGCATAAGCATCAACCACCTGCAGAGCATTGTAATAATCTGTCAACCTAACACAAAAATTTGCACAGAACTGAAGAATAATACTATTTAGTCCTTCCATTCCAGTGTTCCTTGAAGGCTTGAATACAATCAGGATGAGAATGCTGATTGCAAAGTACTCTCTGTACGTATTCCATTTATAATACAGCATGATGCAGCAGGTGATCCGAATATCTGATGAAGATTAAGTTGCAACGACTATTTTGAAAATGGAATAGCTGGAGTTCTGATTATAAATCCGTCTAGAGTATGGAATAGCATTGATGAGATCCCTAACTGAACAAAAATCTGAATGAAAATTATAGAAAATCTTTGAAAGACATCTTATCCAATTTTTGGGATTATTTGACTTTTCTGCCGCTATCTACTGTTTTATATCAAACAGATTGCCAGATGCGGCATTTTCTCACTGCATCAATTGGTATTAAACCCAATCAACCCATGGCTTCACATCAAATGAGCTTACAAAGCATGAAGGAGATTAAACTTCAACTTCAGAGAATACTCAAAACACAATGAATTAGAGGCTCTCTGGAAATTCCAGAAAATATACTCTTCAATTATTGTGCTATCCAGGAAGAGCCAGAGGTGAAGAGCATAAAATTCTAGTGTACATGTATTTCAACAAAAGTTATTCTTAATTCATGTTCATCTCCCGAACTAATAAATTAGTTGGCATATACACTTTCTAACAAGATCAGCAATGGATAGTTTTAATTCAGTATAAAATGATGGAACTCCTTTTTTTTCTTTTAAGTAAATCAATCTCAATAAAAAACAAGGCTTTTTGTATATTTTCTCTTATTTATCAAAAAAGAAAAAAACAAGGGCGCAACCCAAGTATACAGAAAATATACAAGAGAGACCCCCAATTAGGGAGAGGAACCCTTAGATTGGAAAGTGATCAGAAGAAGTAATACATGAAATGGTCAACATGAAAATGATTAATGGCTTTGAGATTTCAACAAAGTTTTTCACAAATAAGGATGATCTGCTTCTTTGGAACTTCCTCTAATGGATTTAGCTATTTCAGACATATTATAAATTAGAAGTAGAAAACAAAACCTCTACTTCTCTCTTTCTTTCTCTCCCTAGCCGTCACGTATTAGCGTGTGCCAGCACTTTCTTTTCTGTTATCAGGATTTTGAGGTGGTGTCTCATTCAATGCAAATCGTTTGAGTTGGCGGTGAAGGGCAAGTCCTCAATGTAACGGATTTTCGAAAAGAGTAGGGGTTTTGTTTGATCCACTTGCTTGGGCTTTAGTGTCTCATAGTTGTTAGCCGCTGTAGAGGATTTGATTCTAGAGGATGGGACAAAAGAGTTCTAGATATGCTCCAGATTCCAACTTTGGTGGGGGTCTTCTTTGGCAAGGGTTTCTCGGGCCGAGTTCCTCTGCAGTGCCCGTAGATCCTCAGACTACGCCAGATGTGTCAGTTGGAGTCTTGTCATCAGCTCTGGTTGTGAGGGATGCTTGTCCCCCGTCACTCCCTTGAATTGGGCTCTTTATAATGTTAAGAATGTTTGTCCAATGGTGGGGGTTTCTGGTATGAGAATCAGACAGTGGCTCTGCTGATAGCCATTGGTAAGGACAATCTTCGAGAGGTTAAGGCAGCGTCATCTTATTCCAAAGGCAGGAAGGAGCTTCTGAATTTAAAATATTCCATTAATTATGATTCAATAGACGCATCCTCTAGGCGTAGGAAAGGCAAGGCTCGCATTTGCTAACGTTGAGAGCTTCGAGTGGGCTTTGGGCTTGAGAGGTGTTTGTTGTATTGGGTTTTGGGTAGTTGGGTTGGGTTTTGTTTGGTGTTGGGTTGTTGGGGTTTTTATTTTGCTTACTCTTTCTAAGTGTTTCTTATTGTATATTGTCTATGTGCTTTGGGGCACCTTTCATTTTTAATAAAATTTGACTGACTTATCAAAAAAATAATAATTGCATGTAGACAAGAAAACATATCAACCTTATAAGAACATAATTGCATGTAAATATTTTCTATTTTGACTACATAGATGCACTACTTGCAGGAAAATAATAATTCACTTCACAGCAAAAGAATAATATACTCACAGTTAGATAGCCCTCCTCTTTGAACTCCTGGCAAACTCCTAGTAAAAGTGAATCCAACTTCTGAAGAGTTTTCCCCAGCCAAACCTGCATTATTAATTTGGTGGGTGGGGCACTCAAATTGTAGGTAACCGTCATTCATTGGTTACAATAAATGCTTCCTAATTGTAATGTTAATACATACCTCCACGCCACGACTCATCTCTTGTATTGCTGAAAACTCTGAAAAACTATCTAAGAGCTGCAAATACTCGGATAGAACTTGGAACGCCTTTACAAAAGCGACCATTAACCAAATAAGAGCAACACATGAGCAATAAGATTACAATGACGAACAAGAAAAAAAAATCGAGAATTGTTGGTCATATACCAACCAGATGTATGAACCCACCTTGCAGTAATTTCCTTCCTCAACAAGTGATTCAAGTGCCGATTGCATGTCAAGTGCATGACGAAGCTCAGTTAAAACTGGAAGCATGTCCTGCAATTGCAAATAATGATATATGTATATTTTTCAAGTTCACTGCATAAAGAACATTCAGCACAATCTATCAACCTCTTCTCTAATAAATTCTCTAACAAAATATGCTTACAGGAAGGTGGCAGCTTTTTTTAAACAAGTCACCATAATGGTCTCAAATAATATGAAAGATTCACAGTGATCTTCCAGAGCAAAAATCAGAGAGGTAAAGTCATAGATAAAGATCAGTGTTGCCAAGGTGTAAAGAGCAAGGAATACCAGAAGAGCCTGTTTCTTTTTTGAATTTGAATTTACAATGAGGTCCCTTGAAACCTCATTCATAGATGAGGTTAGGTGCCTTCTTCCGTTCTGCAAATACCACAAGAAAAACTGTAATAAAAGCCAGATCCATCCAGGACGTAATGATAATAGCTTCAAATAATCACAAAAAGCACACGTTCATTACATGCAGCTAACATGCCATATAAATGCTTACCATGCAGATGACATTTGCAATCTTCAAGTCTTTCTCCAGTTCCCTGACCAGATTCATCCCCTTCACTGGTCAAAAGCAATTATCAACATCTTATTACAACTAACACAACTTGCAATGTGAACTTATGAGTAACATAAGGCTTATAGCTAGGAACAGCAGCTAGAACAAGGTTTTACCATGAGGTAAGAATACATTATTTTTTTTTATAAGTAATCAAAATGCATTAAAAACCCAATGATGCATCCAAGCACACAGAAAGTATACAACAGATATTCTAATTAGTCTATGTATTTTAAATAACAAATATTCAAAATACATAAGCTAATTAGACTAGAATTAGAACTTCATGATGGTCATTCAAGCAATTAAAAGCATCAATATGAAACAACAAAGTAATGCCCAACCAATATGAAACAGGAAGTCATATCTCAAAAGAGAAAGGCTAGAAATCACACTTTTATCCAACTTTACTAATATGACACTGCCAATCAGTCTTTGGATTAGTACTTGTTAAAAAAAAAATCAAAGACTAATTGGCAGTGCTACATCAACAAAGTAGGATAAAAATGGGGTATTTAGCATTATTCATCATTCCAAAAATCACAAAAACGTAACTTTACTATTTATCACACATCATTCCATGGCCCAAAGGATCCTATGCTTCTCCTACCACAAACACCAGATCAAGCACAGAGGAGCCACTCCTCTCCATACATGGTAACCATCCTTTCTAAACAGCACCCATCCCAAAGACCAGAAATCCAACTTTCTGGGGATGGATTGTAACACCCTTGACCCCATGGTAATTTTATTAAGTTGTTTTAGTTTTCTTTAATTTGTTGTGTGGTAGATGTTTGTTTAATAATCTCTTATAAATTCATGGGTTTAATAGAGGGGTATGTGAGAGGGCTGAAAAAGACAAGAAATTCAATAATTTTAAGTCTAAATCCTTACAGAGTCTGGCCAGCTGTTTTTTTCTCACCCAAAAAGGAAAGTTTCCTTTGTTTAAAACAAGTCCTAATTGTATGCCAACTCCTCCCTATTTTTCAGGAGTGGTTTCCAAAGTTATTTCAAAAAGAAAAGAGGTTCAATGTTGCAAGTAAACCTGAATATTTACTGCTGCCAGTTTGTACTCAAAATAACCTATGTTATTTTCTTGCAACACTAGCTCCAAAAAACTGTTTTTTCAGCCATCGGTTTTTCATCCCCATATATACTCAACGTTAGTTTTAAAAACTCAGCTCTCTCTTTCCCCAAGCTAAAACCTAAAAGACTACAAACAAACTCCCTCAAGGCTGAAACCAGAAAAGGTGAATTCTCCAGGTTTTTTTCCTTAACTTTTCTATTTGAAACTGAAATTCAGATTTCATTTAGCCTATCTAAAGTTTGTGTTTCTTCCATGCAAAATCAGCGGTAAATTAAGCCCCAAAACTGATTCCTAGAAGCTGCCACATGCTGTCCAGATTCTAATCAAGAATTTTGTAAGTGTTTTCAATGATTCCTTCAAGTTTTTGAGAGTTTCTTTTCAACAAACCCGAGAAAAATTTCTCCTTCGTGTTTTTCCTAATTTCTATGTTCTAAATTTTGCAAAAACAGTGCAAGAAACTGGTTCTTGCACAGAAAATTGTTGCTGCCCAAAAAACAAGTTTTGTTTCTTGGTTTTATCCTAAACTCACGGCCGGATTTTGCTTGGGTATGGGTTCTAATGAGTCTTATAATTGATTTTTTATGTATAAGTAATCGCAAATTTATTAATAAGTGCAATCCAAGTACACAAAGTATACAAGAGAGAAGCCTAACAAGTAGCGGAGAGATATCTAAAAAAGCATAAAAATTCAAAAAACTACAATATGAGGCAGCAGTCCAAAGAAAGAGTCTTAAAGAATAAATTCTTTAATTCCACTAGCGTCCTCTCGTGGTCCTCAAAACTACAACATATCTTTCCCTCCATGGACGCCACATTAGTCAAGGCAGAATCATTTTCCAAACTACATCAAGCTGAGATTTAGCCCCTGGCACTCTCCAACGGGCAAAGAGACCTAACACCCTTCTAGGCATAACCCAAAACAACCAGAATTGATATTTAGTTATGTTATTGTGGGAATCATAACAAAAAACCTATTAAAGCATTAATCACTGAATTAAAATTTGACGTTTGAGCTTTCTAAGCATGCTGCCAGCACTAAAGAAAACATGTTGGATCTGGTTTCTTCTCTTAAACGACATAGATATGGTTTGTACAGCATAATTACATGATTTCCTGAATGTTTAACATTAGCATAACATGTTGTATGAGAGGTTGAGTGTGTTGCATTCAATTGTAGGGACCAAACAACAAGATTAGGCTGCTGCAGAAAATTCTGCAGCACTGTAGTCACCAAGAAAGGTGGCCGTAGGGCCTTTCCCAAAAACATGTTTTGCAACAAGCGACCCTATAATAAACCCTCTTTCAGTTGTCTTTCTAATGGTCCAAACCATGCAATCATTGGACACTTGTAGGGTTTACAACGGAGTAATCTTCGCTGACACGTTGCTGGAATTACAGTGGACACACAAACACTTTAGTTGAACCATGAGGCCTTAAAGCCTATCTTTTTTGGCCAAGACCAAACCTGCACTCTAAAGGGCACGAGAATACACTCATGTTACATGATCCATGTGTAGTAAATTGAACATACATGCATAGTATGATCATTCAAAGAAAAGAATTGAACTTGAAATACGAATTTTTTTTTTTTTTGATAAGTAACTTGAAATACGAAATAAGTGTCTTAAAAAGGAGAAATTAGACTTGCCCCTTAGTGTGGGAAGCAATGTTTAGGAGGTCGAACAATGGAAAAGAACGAATAGTATACAAGAGCGTTAACAATAGTAATTGTTGTGAATGTTTGCTTAGGTTGCTAAGTGAAGTGTGTTGAACTTTTGAAGCTAAGGAGAGAGGTAAGTAGATATGATTGTCCCTTTGCTTTCTTCAAAATGTCAATGTTATGTTTAAATTATTTTCAAGGTATGTGATGTAAAGTTGGCCTTTATCTGGTAGCCCTTTTATGCATCCTAAATTATATGTCAAAAACAATTTAAATGTAAATGACTCTGTGCATGCTTCCGCTACATTATGAACATGTTATAAATACATTACGAAGATAGAGCTTTGTTTGCCTAGTTGGAAAATGATATATCTGCCTAAGGGTGGTAGGGTTACCCTCATCAAGAGCAAACTTTCCAATTTACCTATATACTTCATGTCCCGCTTTTCTCTCCTTGCAGGTGTTGCTTACCATATTCAGAAGCTTCAACGTGATTTCTTACTGAGTGGGCGAGGCAAAGAGTTCAAATATCACATAGTAAGTTGGTCTAAAGTTTGTTCGCCAATCTCTAAAGGAGAGTTAGAGGTTCGAAACTTGTTGATGTTCAATCATGCTCTCTCAGAAAAATGGCTTTGGCACTATGGGCTTGAGAGAGAGGCTTGGTGGAGAGCTGTAGTGGACTCTACATTTGGAAGTTTATGGGGTGCTCCCTTTGTTTTTTTGTATGTTGTATCTATTTACTGAATAATCGACTCACCCTTTGTTTTTGTGTTTTAAAACAACTCAGATGATATCTTGAATGGTTCTACAAGCCAGGGAAACTAGAGAAAAAAGCCCTCACATAAAAGAGGAATTGAACAAGTGCACCTAGCACATTAGGTTGTTTTGCTTCAGCATACTTTCTATGTTAATGTTAAGACTAAGGGTTTAAAGGTTAAGTTTTAATGGGATGAATTGTACTACGATGGCTTAAGTTTAAATTGGTACGAGACGATTGATTTGCTTTGATTTTAAATTTATGGAATTCTTATATCCTTGTTTTTCTGATTGACTGATGTGTAATATTGTCTTCCTACGGAAAAGGGGAGTTACATGGATGGAGTGCTTCTATTCTTCAGTAGTTAGTCAAATAGCTTAAACATTTTCTTTTGGCGCAGGGGGAGGGGTGCCTTGGCCCTTGAGAACAAAGCACCGGTGTTGGCTGCTATAAAGTAAATTTCAAGGTCTCAAGTGGGGATTACCATCAAAATAGAGAATTAACCTGAACAAGATGCAAGGTTGAGAAAATAAAAAATTCCATCAAAAAATTCACCAAAAGTCGCAGACATAAACTGAGGTTAATGAGAAGCTGCAAAAGAAGCATATGAGAGAGATGTGTTTAATCTTGGGTACTCATAGATTTTTAGAGATTGGTAACATTGAATGAAATGTCCGCTTAGCTATTAAAAAAGATATCACCCCATCTCCACGAATGTGACTCCTCTTTTTAACTGTCTCAAGGCATATAAGACCATGTCTATTAGTTTGTAATGAAAACCTCAAAAATGAACTGTACTTACCAAACAGTAAGTAAATAAGTTACCAAAAAAAAAAAAACTTCTTCCTAGTTATATCATACAAGATGTACAATAGCATCACACTGACATATTTTTGCAACATATCACAATTGAAACAAAAGTCAACTATATGGTATATAGAATATGAGACTTGTTAGTATGACCATTGATATGTAAATATCCATAGATACATATATACAATTATAATTTCGTTACAAATGTGGAAGAGATAGACAAAAGTCTCATTGAAAAACTTACCCATTACTTCATGATGCTCCATAACATGGCGGGATAAACTTTCTGATACTTTATCCAGTTGTGCTAATCTAAGAGCTGCCTACAAAAGAGATGAATTCTTATTGACTTGCAGTTAAGAAATTCAGTAGAACTTTCAGATCTTATGCCGAAGTGCAAAAACCGTACAATACTTTTTAACCAACCTTTGAAGGAATCAGATGAAGTAATGGTGAATCATTACAATCAACTATCAAGTATATAAGGTTACATATCTGTGCACATACATGCTGTACAAGATGCAGAATGTAAAATATATCCACTAGAAGAAAATATCAAGAAAAGGATCAATACCTCTTTCTCAAAATGCGCTAGATCATTTTCATCAGATGGAATATGTTCTAAAACATGCCTAACTGGATCGAAGTCCTGCAGAGGCATTTATAACAGCTCTTCAGGAAACAGCTCAAAATTTAGTCCTCACAAAGACAATAACAATTGAGAGATTTATCATAGTTGGCAACGAAACCGATGTGATATTTGATATTCACTAGACTAGAAAGTAGAAAAGGTTTCTTAAAAATAGCATGCAGATCGAAAAATAGAAGTTCCATCATTTCATGATTTTGTAGCACAAATGTAGGTAAATGATTTCCAGGTTTGACAGAAAGAGAAGCAGTGATTAAGAAAGAGGAAAAATATTTTTAAAAAATGACACAAAGACAGAAAAAATAATAAATTCTTAGCCCTAACTTCATAATCCGTTCAGAGATATTTTTATTTTTTTTTGGGGGGGGAGGGGGGGAGCTTACAAGTCTAACATTCACAATCACAAACAAATAATGAGTACATCATTACCCCTACCAACAACCCATCCCAAGTTGGAGCAAAGATATCTGTAATGCCAAGTTCCCAAGAATATCATGAAGAGATACTTTCCTCACTCCCGTCAAACCATCAGCAAATTATGGTATGGTCTTTACATAGAGATTTCAGGCAGCTGCCAAATTACACTGATAAAGTTCCAGCCAACTCATTACTTTATCTGACTTTTTTAATTATTTTTTTTTGATAAGTAAGGCCATATTTTATATAAAAATAAAGAAATAAAACGAGAGGCGCCCCTAAATACACAGGGAATATACAAAGAAAACACTTAGAAAGAGAAAACAATTTTTTTTTAATTATTAGTAACTCAATCTCATTAAAAAGAACAGAGGAGTGCAACCCAAGCACACAGAAAATATACAAGAGAGACCTCCTATTAGGGGCTTGATATAATTATTTTAAACCCGTTTATGAGCTTGAGTGTCAACTTTAACAAAAGTAGTCTTAAAGTATGCTATTTCATGCACACCATAAGTCATGCATCCGAATATAGACAGAGAGCTGAACACAAAGCCTATTTCTTAATCTTTTTTTATAAGTAAATCAATCTTAATCTTTTAACTGACCTACATGGCTTTCCCAGTTTCTTAGAACAGAAAGTCTTCATTATTTCCAAGAAAGACCTTTACAAGAGCTCAAATAAAAGGGAGCATGGTGTTTGGCATGGGAACAATTCCCACAAGCCAAAATCTTGTCAAAAAAATGTTTTTGATAAGTAATTCAAACTTATTAAAAGAACAGAAGGGCGCAACCCAAATACGCAATAAGTTTTCTTTGATAAGCGAATTATTATTAAAAGTGCAACCCAAGTTTACAAGAAGTATCAAAGAGAAACGCATAATTAGGAGAAGAAAAAAGTACAAGAAAATCATTAAAACTAATCACTAAGGGAGCTAAGAACGCAACTGTCCAAGTAAAAAAAGAATAAAAGAATAAGGTTTTGAACTCTTCTAAAATCCTTTCTTAGTCCTCAAAATTTATATCATTTCGTTCCCTCGATATGCACCACAAAAGACAAGAATGCACCATTTTCCACACAACAGCACTCCGAGAGCGTCAACCTGTCCAGCAACAAGCAAATAAAATAACCACCAAATGAAGCATAACCCAAGACAACCTAAAGCAATTGAAGATAGCATTCCATAAGGCTAGGCAACCTCACAATAGAGAAAAAAATGATCCACGGAATCCTCATTCCTTTTGCACATGCAGCACCTTTTAACTACAATGACATGCCTCTTCCTAAGATTTTCCATAGTAAGAATATTCCCTAGAACCATTGACCAAGCGAAAAAAGCCATTTTCAAAAGAACCTTGGTCCTCCAAATACTCTTCCAGGAGAAAGGAACATCATCTTTACAATCAAGGACCCTGTAGAAGGATCTAACATCAAACTTTTCTTTGTGAGAAGGGACCCACCAAAGCTTATCTTCTCCTTCTTTTCTCATTCTATGGGAATACGACAAAGTGTAGAATGAAGCCAAGACATTCACCTCTCAGTCGTGAGCCGCTCGAATAAAACTAACATCCCATTGAATGGAACTACTAAAAAATTCCAAGTGGGCTGCAACAAATGCATCCTTCTCACAAGCAATGCCAAATAAAACCGGGAATGCTTCCTTAAGGGTCATCTCTCCGCACCACACATTAAGAAGTATACAAGAGAACCTCTAAAGTATAAAAAAAGAAGAACAAAACTCTAGGAACTCAGAGAAACTAGAAACAGGCAATCCAATAAACGCTACTATCCATGTATAAAGGGATTGGAACAACATCTTCTTTAACTCTAACATCGCCATCTCATGAACTTCAAAGCTCCTTGCATTCCTTTCTCTCCAAACACACCACATTAAACATAAAGGAGCCAACCTCCCCAATTCCAAAACATTGTGTTGTCCCAATTGTCCCCTCCAACTCACCAACAAATCTCTCACCCTTCGAGGCATAACCCATACGATTCCAAACAACTGAAAAAGTGAGCTCTATAATTCTCTTGCAACCTCACAATAAAGAAGAAGATAATTAATAGATTCCTCACTTTTCTTACACATACAACACCCATCCACCACAATAACATGTCTCTCTCATAAATTATTCAAAACTAAGATTTTTCCTAAAGCCATTGTCCATACAATGAATGTCACCCTCAATAGAGCCTTAACTTTCCAAATACTCTTTCAAGAATCTTGTCAAAAATAAACTATTGAAGAATGTTTAAAAAAAACAATAAATATTAAAACAAGCAATTTGAACAAGAAAAACCAATTACCAAGGCAATGGCATTGAAGGGAAGAATTCGAACTCTCACCAACTAGTCAGAAAAACCCTAAAGGCAACACTGATGAAACACCAAATAACTGGACAAGAAGATAAAATTCAAAAACATATGAAAAAATTGTTACATTTAGGATAATCAAATCCTAGAATAAGGAAACCAGTATTATCAACAAATTAATTGGTTTTAAGCCCACAGCTTCAGACAAGCCTTTTTAATTTCCAACAATAAAGAACTGATCTTTCCTCTAAAACATGTAGAGAACCTACTACAATCATTTTTCTAGTCAAAATCGAGGGTTCCAAGCTCTCAAAGGAGAATTTTAAAGATTGAAGACTAAATAATCTTCTTTTGTTCAAACAAAAAAACGAAATTATTTCCTCTTTTTGCACTGATAATCTGATGACAATTCTAGGATTTTGAAAAGAGAAAAGATGAAGAAGGTGGTTGTTAAAGAATGAATTAGAAGAGGAACAGAAACTTTGAATTAAAGGGCCCTGCAAACATGATTCAGTAAGAAAGTCCCTCCTAACCTTGGTAGAACGAACTTTTGCAAGATGAGCCTTTGTGAGAACCCGTTTCATTAATGTCAACAAAGAAATTTGATTAACCAGAAGGACTTCCAATGGCTACACGTCCTTTTGGGCCCTCTGACATAAGCTACTCGATTTTCATGAAGCATGGATTTTTATAAGTAATCAAAATATCATTAAAAGCGTAAGGTGCCCCTAGGTACACAAGAAGTATAGAAGAGAAGCATGGACAATAAGCAAATGTACAGTAGTCATCAGTACAGTGACAAGAGATTGCATTCCTCAAGTTAGAATGGTTGAAAACACGTCGACATTATCTCCAAGAGCTCTCCACACAAAGGAAGAAACTTTACTCACCACTGCCCCTTATGGTGCATAAAATATTTATTCCATTTTTAAAACTATACTGCCTGAAACATGTGCCAAAAGACACCAAGCAAGAACCTGGCCCAATACAGCCTATGAAATACAACTTGCAAAGGCACAATATTGAATACATTGATATTCTATTTGTCATGGATGAGTTCAGAACATAGCAGTTACTTTCAATTGCTCCTACCATGCATACCAGAAAAATTGACCACCAACCCCCAACATATGTCAGCAGAGAGGGAAATATCCTTCGTATACCAAAGCCAATGGAGGGGCTGATTAAATAAAAGATTCACCCTTTGCACTTTTTTACAGAGCATCGATATAAAGCACATATATATTGAGTGGCTCTTCATTATTTAGTACAGCTTGGAATACACCAAAAAAAAAATGAATTCCATTAATGTAAAAGTATGTAATAACATCTTGAGTTCCCCAAAAGGAAAGATCAGCAACTGACGAGAATGATTATCCCACCTTCCTAGTACCAGATATGCTGAAAGTACACACAGTACATGTACAATTAATATCCTTGAACATTATTTGGGCACTTCCAATACCACAAAATACTTCAAACAGCTTCATATGCTATCTTTACATATCTAACCCTGATAAACCCAACTACAGCACTGAAGACATGGAATTCTTAGACTCAAAATACAAAGTAAATCTAGTGCCGATCAAATTACAGCTTTGCAGTGCCGAGCAAAATACAATTCAGAAGGGGCTAGTCTCATGCTCCAAAAAATTATGAACGTTAACAGCATTCTTTTTCAAACTAAGAAACTTTTCGAAGCAGATTACTCACAATTGCCTCTTAACATTCTTGTTAAACAGTAATAAAAGGATTTGATCAAATTATATAAGCACACATTAGCAACCTTTCCACTACTTGAACAATGTCAGTGAAATACCAATGCCATATAAAATGCATAAAGTATTTACAATAGAAAGACAGTACAAACATAAGCACTCCCAAATTGGTACTAGAGTGATATAAGCAAGTAGCACCTCTTCATAGAAGTCTTCCTCTAACTTGTCAACAATTTGATCATGAGGTATGCTTCCATATATCGATCTCAGCCCTTCAGAACTTGATGGCAGATTAAACCTCTGATGCGGAGGCAGTCCTGCAAGAGCACGAGCAACAGCTGCTGCTGCTGCTGCTCGAGCAGGAACCTGTGCAAGGTCATAGAGAGCATATGAATTAAGCTCTCACACTTGATCACTCATAGTTTCAAAATGTATCAGCATAGGTAATCAAGCACAGACACAGTGGAAAAAAGAACATGGCAAGTAATATTGATAATGCACTTTGAAAGAGTGTTATGAATGTTCCTAGTGATGTTAATGCACATTTCCTTTGATACATCAAAGGGATAACTCACTTCCAAAAGCCATCAATAAATTTACACCAAAACAATAACAGTTGATATACATGTGAACCACCCTGGTTACACCAAGCAACCTGGCTCAAGGGGACTGCATCAAGCACAATCTTCTCTCTTCATTTATTCATATCCAACAGTTAGACCTTTCTTTGATTTTGATATAGATTCTTTATTCCTAATTTCTGCAGTACAATTAGAAAAATATTGGATTAGGACATATGGTTCGCAAAAATAGTCACCAAGCACAATTTTTTGTCTGCATTTTATTCATATCCAATAGTTAGACCTTTCTTTGATTTTGATATATATTCTGCATTCCTAATTTCTGCAGTACAATTAGAAAAATATTGGATTAGGAAGCATTGTTATCAAAAATAGTCATCAAGCCACAGAACATGACCTAGCTTGGAAATTTTCGAACTAGTATTCTATGAGTCACGAGATTGAATATCGTGTCAAATTCAACAACTAAAGCGCATGGCCTAACAAAAAATGTCCAAAATCAAAACCCATCGTACATTCTTTTTGGGGTCTTGAACCCCACGACCTTACTCTCCACCCCATTTTTATGGGGGAGAAAGGACCATTTGAACCAGAGTTCATTGGCTCAAAATACATCCTACATTGTACGAAATACAACTAGAAAATCAGGAGCACAATTATTAAAAAAAAAAAAAAATTATAAAAAAAATAAAAAAGTCACTAAGCTTCTAACTTCCAACAGTTGTCAACAAAAAGTCAAAAAACCATAACATCTATGAAATAAAATAAAGCTTACATGCCAGTGTAATGGGGTAAAATGTAACATTTTGAGTCAAAATAATAATAACAGTAATAAAAACTTCAAAATATATATATATCAATGATTACAAAACTCAAAACAAGCACCGCCTTTTGCTCCTCTTTTTTTTTTTTTTTTTTTTGAGCTACATCAAAAAGTGCACCGTTTTGTGCTTAAGCTGCACCTCATTGAAGGTACTTCATGTAAGACACACTCTATATGATCCTCATTGAGCTTCAAGCTTAAGTATGTTTGGATGGAAGGAGAGAAGAGGAAAACAGACCAGAACGGGTGGGGGCCTCTCCTTCCCCATGGTTGGAGGTATTCTTAGGGGTAAAAGGGAAAGGATTTGGGGGGATTTGGAGGGGTACCATAGCCCTTTAAAAAAACAAAAAAGATTGCTCCCTTAAATTGAGGGAATTTGAGGGGAGAGGATACTACTTTACTGAATTTTTCTCCAATTCCCCTTTACCCTTAATAAGGTCTAAACAAACTCCTATCACTTATCTCTTTCTATTGTCAATTTATATGATTCCTTCTTCTTTCCTCGCCTTTCCACTCTGCAGCCAAAGAGAATAAGGGATATCAAGGCATGTTTTAAGAGCCGTCTACGTAAGCAAAGCAGCACTGTTGCACTCCAACAATCGCTCCATCAATGTGACGCTCCTACGACTTGAACCCATGATCATGGCGCTGATACCATTTATTAGATCGAGCCTTTAACCATCTCATCTAAAAACTAATTTGGTGTCCAATGAGGGAAATCAAAGCTTTTATAGCATTCAAAATCGCACCTTGCAAGGCATATTCTAAGAGTCGTCCACGTGAGCAGTCTGCAAAGCATCATTGTTGCACCCGAATACGCTCTTCCCCCTCTTTCCCTTATCCTCTCCCTCCAAACTTCCAAAAATTGTGTAAAGCATATTTAAGCCCACCAGTTAGCCATAAGAAGGGGAAAAAAATAATTTTTTTTTTTTTTAAAGGATGTCTAAGTATACCTGTTATAAAACTCAAAAATGAACTCCACACTAAACGAGATATGTAGTATTCACATCTTTCCTAAGACAACTATGTAGGAGAGACAGGAAAAAAAGAAAAAGAAAATCGACTTTTGAAGGAGTTCTTTTTTTTTTTTTTCTAGGCCACTTTTGAAGGAATTCGATCACATCAAATGCTATACTAACGAAATAAACTCCAGAAGCCCCTAACACATATAATAGGGTTTGACTTTAAACTTTCGGCCCTTCAATAAATATCATCCAAATCCCATCATCTTCAACACCAAAAACCTTTACTGAATACAACATATCAAAAAAAGCAGCCTTAAGAGGCAATGAAACTCTTCTATGGACTAAGGAGCAGAGCTTTCCTGGCCATAAAGTGGGTTGCTTATCAAGGTAAACACCGTGTTCTTGGGGAAGTCCTGTACATAAACCCCTTACCCATAGAACCCCTTTCTTCCTTCTCTTTAGGTGTCGGTCTCCCAGAAAGTAAACAGAATGCAATTGATCCTCTTATCCTAATAGACTATGAGAGTACCTTCTTCCTGCTCTATTTGTAGAAATAAGATTAGTGTCATTCATTAGCCTCTCTCTTAGGCTGAATAAACTGATTTTAAAGGAAGCTCTCATTGAATGCTGACCAAAAATGGAACAGGTTGTTAATTTAAGAGTGAGTAATCTTTTGTTACCCTAAGCTTGCGAGTTAGCATATCGCTATAAAAGCCAAGTTGTTTGAGTCCCTGAAGACCCCATGGAAGCAGTGTACCCTGGCCCAAAGAATCTTAACATGGAGCATGGCTCTTTGATGATGGAGGAGAAAAAGAGTCCTACACAAACCTTTACATCAGCGGATAAATAATTGAGTAGCCAACTATTTAAATGCTTCTTTCCATTGGATCAATAAATTATTACTCATTTTCTCCAAAAATATACCTTAGATGTCAACCCCAAACAACTTTTATATATATATATATATATATTTGTATCAACCCCAAACAACTTCAGGCGACATTGTCTTCTTGAGTGCACCTAAATTCTCACACTCAATGAACCAAAAAACAGCTGACTTTCTAATCATCAAAGACAACGAAGAGGTATCCAGCCAAGCTTTTCATTATCGTAAAATGGGTCATCCAATTATTAGCTACTCTCAGTTCATCACACACGTTCCATTTCTTGCTAGCGCACTTAGATTTTTCCCTTTTGACACTAACCCTCGTCTGTGCCATAACACTGGAACTAATACCAAAAACACAGGCAAAAGCCAAACGGTCGAAGTTGGGTTCACCCAAGTAAGACTTGTACATTGGTCCACACCTAGAAAGTAAGAACAATACCAGGATTCTTCTACTTTCCCGCATTTTCTCAGCAACTAAAAAAGAACCTACTTCAATCAAACTTTTTTTTTTTTTCCAAATCATTGAAGTCGAGCATGCAAAAGCTACATTTACCTCGGGGCGATCAGAAGTAGAAGGAAGAAGTCCAAGCGATCTGGCGGACCTAACCGAGCTGAGAATCTTCTCACCGACCTTGGACAAATCCATTCCGCCTCCTTGGAACAACAAGAACGGGACCAAGAAGAAAACCCTAGAGCTCTCCAACCCCTCGCTCAAATCCCCATTGAACAAGAGCGGATTCCCCAAAACGGTGCCGAACGGGAACAGATTCGGCTGCATTTCAACTCGAATCCCCGAGATCAAGATCCAGCCGCTCAAAGCCCATTTCAGCAAAACGAAGGCAGGTTTTTGTGTCTGGGTTTCGAGCCTTGGGGAAGATCTAATAGAAGTTCTTTTTTTATTTTTGTTTTCTTTGTTTGGGATCGGAGGATGTGAGGGAGTTTGGGAGTGAGATTTGAGATGGCGGTGGTGATGAGAGGAAATGCGGCCTGCTGGGTGGAATTTTCGTTTTGGAGTACTTGTTGCTTTGTAGACTTTGGAGCAGTCCCTGTCTTACATGGACCTCACCTCTACATGTCGTTGTCGAGGGATGGGAACCACACTAATTACCTACCCGAATTACTTGTAATTTGAATCGATAATGTGAAACACCCTATATGAAATCATCCTACTTAAGTAAGTGGCCCAACAACTCAATATTTATCGGGCAAAATACACTTTATCCCCGAAACATCAAATTCCAAGTCAAATTCTATTAACATTTAGAGTAAAGTTAAATTTTCAATTTTTTTTTTTCCAATTCAATCCAATTTTGTATATATGATTTTTTTGTAAAAAAAGAGTTTGTTTGTTCATTTGTAAAGCCCATCTTTGTTCATATATGCAAAG